>MCJB01030748.1:66573-86013 GCA_002018475.1 Nicotiana obtusifolia
GCCGTAACGGGCCTAGCCCGTAGCGAGCCGGTCCCTACCCACGAGCCCGCCAGGCCTGTTTGGCCCAGGCCCGTGGTGGGCCACACCCTTATTTTGGAAAGAAGCGATTGATGTATAAATAAATTTAATTTTACAAAATAAAACTTGAATTTTAGTTGATTTACCTCCGGGAGCTAAACCCATTGGTTGTAAATGAATTTTTAAGAAGAAACTCAATCCAGATGGTTCTATTGATAAATACAAAGCTAGATTAGTTGTAAAAAGTTTTACTCAAAAGCAAAATATTGATTATTTTGATACTTATGCTCCTGTAACTAGAATTTCCTCAATTCGTGTTTTACTTGCCTAGGCTTCTATTTATAAACTTTTTTATTCACCAAATGAATGTTAAAACTGCATTTTTAAATGGTGATTTAGAAGAGAAAAATTACATGGAGCAACCTGAGGGTTGTATAGTGTCTGACCAAGAAAACAAAGCATGTAAATTGCTAAAATCTATGTATGGTCTAAAGCAAGCACCTAAACAGTGGCATAAAAATTTTGCTCAAGTATTGATTAATGATGATTTTTCATCAATTTAAGTAGATAAATGTGTTTATACAAAATGTGTAGATGGTACTTGTGTTATTATTTGCCTTATGTGGACGGCATATGCTTATTTTTAGTTCTAGCCTTGATTTGGTACATAAAATCATGTTTTTAGAGGGGCTAGTGTTATTTTAGGCATGAAAATTATAAGAGATGACAATTGCTTGATGTTGACTCAAGAATATTATGTTGAAAGAATTATTTAAAAAATTAATATTTTGATGTGGTACCTGTAAGCAATAATTATGATGCTAGTAGTCAATTAAAAAGAATAAGGGAGATGCTGTAGATCAAAATAAATATGCTCAAATTATTGATAGTCTAATGCATTTGATGAATTTTACTAGATCTGATATTGCATATGGTGTGTATAGATTGAGTAGATATACTCAAACCCCGAGTCATGATTATTAGAATGTATTAGTAAAGAGTAATGAAATATTTGAGAGGTATCATGAACTATGGTATCTAATATGGTGAATTTTTCACTGTATTAGAAGGATACATTAATGCTAATTGGAATTCTGATTCAGATGAGACAAAATCCACTAGTGGTTATGTGTTCACCCTTAAAGGGGGTGTTCTGCATAAAATCAGCTAAACAAACAATAATAACTAGATCTATCATGGAATCTGAGTTTTGTGGCATTGAAATTGGCTGGCAATGAGGCCGAGTGATTAAAGAACCTTTTGGGAAGTATTCCACTAGGAATAAAAGCGACATCTTCTGTGTCGATGCGTTGTGATTGCCAAGATGCAATAGCCATTGCTAAAAATAAATCCTTCAATGAGAAGAGTAGACATATACGATTGAGACATAGTGTGATAAAGCAATTGCTGAAAATGAAATTATTTTCATAGATAATGTGAAGTCAGAAGTGAATTTGGCCGATCCTCTGAAAACCTTTGGGAAGAAAATTAATACTGAAACATCGAGGGGAATGAGACTATTGCAATTTCAGTTATATCAACAATGATGGTAACCCAACCTATGTGATTGGAGATCCCATGAAGTAGGTTCATATGGGTAATAATAAATCATTAGTTGATAAAACATACACTATTAAATTATGTCCCTTCCTATGGGGTGTGTGTATATAGTGCAAGACTGCAAGGAATGAGAGGCTAAGTTATTAAACTCTTAATCTAATCCATAGCCTTTTATAGGAGATGTATTGTGTTGCAGAGTAATTTGATGGATGGACCTATATGAGTGTGGAGTGGGGCCGCTCCTATGAAATTTATGGCAAAATTTTTTTAAAGCACTCATGAAAACCAGGCGCGCGCATGGCCTATTAGCGCGAAACTGCGACAAACAACAAAATGTGTGTGTGTATAATGTGATAGATTAGACACTAAATTTACAACAAGATTATTGGTTTATAGAAGTTCTAAACTTCACCATTTGTTCTGTAAGTTTAATTTTATTTTGTCTAGGTTTGGTTCATTATCCGAGTGATACCAGATTCGACGCATTATGTTCATTTGTGAAAATCTAGCAACTTTTATTCTATTTTATTATAATATTCTTGTTGAGTTATGTGGGGAATTTTTGGAAAAAAATAGTTTTAATATCTCAAAAAGAATTGTTTAAAATCATGTCTATGTTCATTCTTTTAATATTACATCAATGGATTTTATTACACTAATCATTTTGAATATCCTTTTAATATTTGTAACTAACTAATTTGATAAGTTTGAATTCAATCTTTGACAAATAAAATCTGACAATTGAATTGTAATAACTTATACGTTACTTTTGACGCAACAATTATGTATAGCCTTAACGTTATTATTTTTAACGCTTCTTAACCATTTGATAGCCTTAATTAGCTTTTGTTTCTAATTATGGCTTGGAATTTTTTTTATCAGATAGTGCAGTTTTTTTGGACTATATATACTTCTTTGTTTTCATCTTTCAAAGGTAGTGAACAAGGTAAAAACTTTTATTATTGTGTAGGGTTATTTTTGTTAATCTTTGTTGTCTAGAAAGAGATTGGATTCCCTCCAGTACTATTTTATCCAGTAATCTTTAATGGAGAGTTTGATATGTGTCATGCGGACAAAAGATAATCAATGTTTTGGATTGTTCTATTATTCAAAATAATTTTTTCGGTAAAACTATTACTTTAAATTTCAAACTATTGAAGTTATTTTTTTGATTAAAAAACTATTGAGTGTACGTCATTGTAGTATAAATATTTTTCTTTCAACTGAATTTAATCAAATAATGAATTTCATTACCTACGTAATAAATTCAAATAGCACTAAAGTTTATAGAATAAAACCATATCAATTAGTACGTCAGAAGTCACATGTTATGTTAAAAAGCATTCATTTTTTATACAACTAAACTACAATTAAGAAATACTTGGTAATGCATTATAAAGGAAATAAAAAAAAAAAAGAATTAGCACTCATGTCATTTAAAGTTAATTTAAGTTTGCCTTTCGTTAAGGGGCACTCATGTCCTTAAGGGCCATGAATGCTAAGAACAAATCCAAATCATTCATTATATTTTGTCCACATAATAAATATTAAACAATCTATTGAAAATTAATGGACAAAATACTACTAATAATATTGGAGGGAGTTGTTTAGAAGAGCTTGTTGTATCTTGGAATACGTCTAATTTTTATCATGGTGTGGGGAAATATTCTTAAGGACACTGTCCTTAACACGTCTCAAGCTACATCTTATTCTCCATAATTCAATATTTTTACAATATTAAAAAATTCATTATTCAATATATTTTCTAATGGATAATATGAGTGATTAATTATTTCTTTAATCATTTTGCTACCACTAATCACGACTAGTTTGAATTTAGCCATCCTTGACTGATTGTTGTAAAACAGCAGAATTATCTCCATGAAGTACGCTTTAGAGTACTTCTACACATTTTGACGAGATGATAAGGTTCTTGCACAAAGTGGCCAAATCTTTTAGACAGCCCCAAATCCATCTCCATAAACAACTTAAACCCGCAAGAGCTAACCTGACTCTGAAAGGCTACCTCAAGTCTAATCCTATCAAGACTATATTGTTGTTCTCTGACTTGCTGAGGAAAAAGATTTCTGCAGTAGATAGCTACTCTCTCCTGTATGTTGTCAAAGCTTGCACTAAAAATTCCCTGGCCACTGAAGGCAAACAAGCACATGTACTTGTCATCAAACTTGGCTACGAACCCAACATTTTTCTTCAAACATCGCTTATGGATATGTACGCTGCAACTGCAAATGTCGCTGATGTTCATCAGGTGTTTGATGAAATACCCAATAAGAATGTTGTGTGCTGGACTTCGCTGATTTCCTCGTATGTGCAGAATCAGAAACCAAACAGAGCCATAGAGATATTCAGGCAAATGCAAATGGCGGATGTAGAGCCTGATCAGGTAACGCTCACTGTTGCACTATCGGCTTGTTCTGATCTGGGGGCGTTGGATAAAGGGCAGTGGATTCATGATCTGATAAGTCAAAAGCCGGATTTTAGTGAGGATTTATGTTTAATGAATGCTCTGCTGAACATGTATGTGAAGTGTGGGGATATAAGAAGAGCTAAGTTACTGTTTGATAATGTCAAAATAAAGGATGTTAGGACTTGGACTTGCATGATTGTTGGGCATGCATTACACGGCCAAGCAGAGGAAGCGCTAAGGCTGTTTTCAGCATTGGAAGCAGAAAACAAGTCAAGATCAAGTAAACTTGTTCCCAACGATGTCATGTTTATAGGGGTTTTAATGGCTTGTAGCCATGCGGGAATGGTGGACGAGGGGAAAAGGTATTTTAGAATTATGATTGAGGAGTATGGGTTGAAGCCTAGGCTTTCTCACTTTGGCTGCTGGGTGGATATGTTATGCCGTTGTGGGCTGCTAAACGAGGCGTATAGTTTTATTTTGGCAATGCCAATTCAGCCAAATGCAGTTATATGGAGGACATTACTTGGTGCCTCTGGCGTTCATGGCAATGTAGAACTTGCTGCAGTGGCTCGGTCTAAATTAGGCAAGTTAGAGGTTAGTGTCGTTGGTGATGATGTTGCATTGTCTAATATTTATGCTGCCAAAGGCATGTGGGAGGAGAAAGTAATGCTTAGGCATGAGATGAGACAAAGGAGAACTCCTGGCTGCAGTTCAGTTGAGGTGGGAAAGTAGCATTCTTGAATGTTAATGAAGAGAAGTGCTCATCCTTTGCACTATGGTCTTGCTCTCATCGTCGGGACATAAGAACATTTGTGAATTTGTCTGCTTTTTATCAATGGCATTGGGTAGAAAGTTTCAAACATTAGAGTGTTCATGATATTGTTAATTCAAAAAGCAATTTCTGGTATATAGAAAGGACGCCGCTAAGTGGATGGCATTTGACAAAGTAAAGGAAAAAGAAGACTGCCTGGACATGACAAAGACATGACAAAAATCCACAAATTATAAGGACTTGATACTCTATTTGTCATCTCCTTGTTGTATTTTGTAGATACTATAACAATTTTCAGAACGTACGAAAAATTTACACGCTCTCTTGTCTTCTTTCTTTTTTTCTCTTCCATTTTACTTCTTAAATGAACAAAGGAATGATTCTTGCACCATCTCTCGAGCTTCTCCTCGTATCCTCTACAGTTTATACATATTAAAGCCGGATCCAACGCTAGTTATGAAATCTTTACTTTCTTTGCAAAAATGCAGCTGTTGCTTCTTTTTTTCGTCTATTTCACACAGATAAGTTAGCTTTCTTCTACGAACAATTAATAAATTCGTTTTGTGGTAGTTCATTTTTCAACTAAATGATCTGATACGGCTTTTTCCATGAACGCTTTCTATAAGCTGCTCATCTAGTTAAGGCAACAGCAAAAGAAGGATCGTTTCACTGACGAGTGAACAGAAGAGTGCTTTGTGGCTGCAAAGTGAGTAAGGTATGCATCAGCAAACATTTGACCTAGTTTGACCTGAGCCTCACTCGTTAAATGGAGTTTATCTTCCTTGAGTTGCAATCCCATGGCATCAACGCAAACAACATTTGGGAGGTCAATCCTCTTTTGTGCTCGTCTTATCTCTTCAATATACTTTCCCTCTCCTGATGCAATTGCTACCTGCGTATAGTACAATGTATAATGCATGCAGTTAAGAGTACCTGAAAATGATCAAGAACTTTATTCCATAGATCTCCACATCAGTTCATCATTCAAAACAATGCTTAGATAAAGGTATCTCATGAAATTTCAATTAGCCTTCATTAGTTTTGAAACAAACTATGATAGAGTACCTGAATAATTGGCAGAAAAGGCATATCTAAATCTGCACGAACATTATGTATTAGCTTCTCCATATTAGCTTTATAGGTCTCAGCACGTTGCTTGGATAATGTATCACTCTCACCTTGATACCAAAGCAATGCCTTAATTTTTCCACCTTCATGCATGGCAGCTCTGGCTCTCTTTATCATGTTCTCGTACAAGTGTGTCCCTTTTCCCCAGTCCTTTATCGCAGTCCCACCTACAGCACATGGCACGAGGCCAATAGCTCCCATTTTATCCTTAACTGCATTTGCAAATGACATTCCAGGTCCTACACCACAGGTCTTTTTCGTATCAATATCATGGTGAAGTGGTTCACATGCCATCTCCCAGTTGAGGTGTGCACTAAGACGGAAAATTTTGGCAGGGTCAGAACAACACTCAGGTGGAACAATTCCATCCCAATGATTATGCTTATCTACTCCACCACGACCAGACATGTTACTTTGGCCGGAGAGGATGAATATGTCTTCAGGGGTAAAAGCTTTAGTTTCTGGGGCGGAGGCCATAGTACACACAGCTGAGGATGCCCTTTCAGTGCTATGTTTTATATGTCCCTCCTAGTCAAAGACAAAGATGGTGAAATTGGTAGGAAAGCCATCAAATTTGGACTTATCTATCAGTGATTCTTCTGATGTTATCTGACTATGGTACAAAAAGAAATATTCATCAAGAAGTTGGCCACCAAATAAGGCAACTTTTCTTTCGCTATATTCAACAAAGTTCTCCTAATTATCAGGAGAACCAGCATAAAACTAGAAGAAAGGAATACGAATAAGTTATCAAGGATAATCCAAATGAGAATGACACGAGAAATATCATCTTGCATAACAATATGTTTAACATAAAAGACCAGATTAGTTCTACTTTAGATGTTCTCCGTATAAGCTTGTCTCAGTCTAATTTTAGTACAGCAAAAATTATCATAACTTGAACTTGATTCATAAATGCCAATTGATATTCGCTCAAAGAAATGACATTCTTCTTCTTATGAATCAAGTAATAAAATGCATCTAGAATATAGTCCAAATCTTGCAGCTAAGCAGCTTTGGGGTGTTATCTCTCAATTAACCCCAACCATTTTCGTAATGAAATCAACATCGCTGGCCACATTACACAAAACCAAAGATCCAAAAAAGAAGAAAAGAAACAACACTTGCCAATGAAGCCTTTACCTTACGTAGTGGAGCTGACACCAAATTCTAATTCCATTCAAGTCTGGTTTATATCCCGACAGAGAGTGTCAACTTCCACCAATTAGTGGTGTAATATAGTAAATATGCAGGGGCGGAGCCACAATGTTATTTACGGGTTCGCACAAGCCAGTAGCTTTTAGACTCAGTATTTGTATTAATAATTTATTAAATATATATAATTATTTAATTACGAATCAGTAACTAAAATGAGCAGTGAGTTGATGACAAATTCAGAACGGATAAATTTCACTTTCTCGTGTATACTCGTACCGTTTCACCAAATATTTCAAGGGGATGGGGGTAGCAAACAAACAATCAAAATGTAAAACCACACTACAATAAGTACCAATTCAAGGATCATGACCTAATGATTATACCATATTAAAGATTTAATCAATCAAAATGTAAAAACAAAAAAAGAAAAAAGTATAACTCACACTCAACATTCTAGTAGTTACAGGCAAGTCAACAAAAGAAAATGGGGAAGGAGATCGATGCAATTCGAGAATAACCGAAGGATAAAAGTAAACTCCAAAGATAGAAATTGGTACCCAGAGCAGTGGAATCTGCCATTCCGGAGACGAAAGATTGTAATTAGTAAAGATCGACGGCCTAATTATTGAACATTTGCGTTTCTAAATATTCCGGTTTGTAGAGAACTAAAGATAGTGGCGGTTTGTGAAATTGATGGGTATCTAGGGGCCAATTCTGGTTAGTGGTCTTTATCTTTTTTCTTTTTCATTTTGGTGTTTTTATTTGTTCCGTATAACTAAACTATTCAATATTTTGCAGTTTTTTGCATTTTGCTTCCTTAAAGTCGACTTCATTTTTTGATTTACAGCCTATCCTCTTTATCTTTGATGGTTTGCTCCCCAATGTATTCATATTTTTGCAGAATATTAAAATCTCATTACTAAAGAAGTAAAACAGAAATAATATATTCTTGATTCATCAATTTTATAAGGTGCAAGTCAATCTCGTTTTAGAAAATTCAAGAACATCATCGATGTCAATTTCGGTATATCAAAGATGAATTTTTTATCACAACACCTATAAAATTAATGAAATTTTACCCTAATTGTAGAGGTATTTATATGTATTCGGGTTCGCATACATTAACTTTTAGTTTGTACGGTGGGTTTCTCTTCTTCTATTTAGATGTATTTATATGTATTCGATAAGGCATACACTAATTTTTATTTTGTACAATGATTTTTGATTGTTGTATTTAGATGTATTTATATGTATTTGAGTTCATACACTAACATTTTTAAATACATTGTTAATTCTATCATTTTGATGTTATTCATCAATTAATTATGCATTCAATCTAACTGTATTCATCTGTATTTTCAACCTAACTGTATGCATATGTATTTAAAACAATAATACAATGAAATACAGTAAAATACTCTCAATACAAATAGAAAATCAATGAATACAACTAATGAAATATACTCAATAAAGCATTAATACCATGTATTAGGAATAAATAAAATATTGTGAATACAAAAATAAACTTGAATACAATGAACACAACTGTTAAATACAATAAAGAATGCTTTGTTTTTTGGTATTTAGCGTCTGATAAATCTTCTCATTAATTGGATTGATATCGTTGTGTGTTATAATTCACTTAGGTGAGTTATATTAGGAGTGTATCCCGTAAATTAGCGGCTTTCTGTCATTAAACAACTGAAGAGACCTATTATTACGTTGTATTCATGAATACATGTGAACACATCGGCTGATAGCTGGACTGTCATATTTTTTAATTAATTTTTTTTACTGTATTTATGAATACAGTAAGTCGAATATACTAAATATATTATTATAACAACTAAAAAGTAGGTATAAAAAGCAATTATGTATATGATAACAACTGAAAGGTAGCTAAGCAATAGTCATTTGTGAAAATTCCTCTTCAAATTAACTATCATTATAGGCCCACGTTCAATCTAAACAAACAGCTTTTACATCCGAAGCCCAAAGTTGCTTAGATACGGAACCGGTCCAACCGTTGCAAGCGCTTTATCTCCGCGGTACGAAGCGAAGTCACCTACCGGTCAGAAGAAGTGACTCGCTCTGTGCGGGTGGAGCGAAGAATTGCAGACAGACATCCGAATTTCCACTACTGTATTAGCTTAATGTTAGGTTAATCATCCTACTTCTTCCCTATCCTACTGAATCTCCTGTTACTGTTTTCGGTCCCCGGCCGTTGACAGTCTTCACCTATGCCTTCCGACTCTGACTTATCGGACGATGATCGGAAACCTAAGATTGGACCTAGCTCCAACTCTATTGATCAGTCCTTGGACGCCATCGAGAATCAACTATCCTCAATTTCAGTCAGTCAACCCGAATCCGAACCCGAATTCGACGATGCCAAGGATACTTCGCCATCCAATCGGGATAAGCTCGCGAATGGATCGTTGAACGAGAATCTCGGGGGTGAAGAGCTGCCTCGTAGCAATGTGGTGGAAGACATTAGCTCTTCGAGTGTCATGTGGAGGAACAATTCGGAAGAAATGGAGGCGCCGTCAAGTCCTAGTAGTAGTGGCTATGCGGGTGAAAGAGGGAGTAGTAACGCCAGTAGTAGGGCCTCTGGCATTGAAGAGGAGGTTGATGGTGAGATTCTCGAAATTGGGAATAGTGATTCTTTTGACGGAGTTTCCGACTCTCAGGTGCAATCGCTTCCTGGGAAACGCCACGGCAGTGAGGTCAGTCCAACCGAAGCTACCGAGAATGTTTAGCTCTAAATAGTAGTTGTGGCTAGTTTAGCAAATCCTACAGTGTTATAACTTGAGAAGAATTTTGTTAAATGTTAGCTTGTGCAATCAGGTAATTTTTGATTCTTGATAGTAAGGCCAAACTGAGGACAACTTGTAGGCTGCCATAAGGTCAAATTGAGGACCACTTGTAGGCTGAAATCTCACTTTTGGGTTTTAGGTGGCATGGACTGAGATTAAGTAGTGGATGTGGTAGCAATTATGGTTTACTCCTTCTGCCCCAATTTATGTGAGGGTGTTTGACTGGGCACAAAATATAGCCATAGAAATTTATCTGGCTATAGATCACCTTGTTAAGAGTAAAATGAGAAGTTTAAAGTTAAATTATTTGTGAGCATAGAAAAGTTTCATTCTTATCTGGACCGACTAAAAAGGAAAAAGTAGACATAGGAAGTATAAGTTTACAACTTTTTATATTTCTCCTAAACATACACTCTATTAATCAAAACTTCCGACTGCATTTTCATCAGTTTGAACTCTCGCTTAGCTGTGAAATTTATGATCCTTTGTCTTGTTTAGAATCGTTAAAAGACTAGTCCAGGTATGTTTAAGAGCTTTTCTCTATGGCAAAGACAGTAAAAAATATATTTTAAACTGTTATATCGCAAAAATATGTTGGTGAGACTAATTTACATGCAGACAACTAAAACTGATTCTTTAGTAACATCACAGGGGAAGTAAATGAGGCTATCCACTGTTGATATGATTCATATATATCTTTCAAGCTTTTTTATTGATGAAGTGCAGGATGATGCTTCTATTTCCTGGAGAAAAAGAAAGAAGCACTTCTTTGTCTTGAGTAACTCAGGAAAACCGATATACTCAAGGTCAGTGTTGAAGCTCCCCCTCCGGAGTACTGAATGACATATATTAATTAGTTGAACTACTTCTTCTTCATCATATATAATTTTCTCTGGTATTTCCTATTTTTCTTTTATATTTCACTTGAAGATATGGAGATGAACACAAGCTTGCTGGATTCTCTGCCACTTTGCAGGCCATCATTTCATTTGTGGAGAATGGGTATTTTCCTAATGAATTATGGAGTTGTTATTTTTTTCTTAAAAGCTTATATTTTGGCTACCTTGTTACCTGCTACCCCCTTCCTTTTCAGCAAAGTCATAGCGGGATATTGAAGTTTGCCTGATTGGTCTCTTTTTCAGGGGTGATCGAGTCAACTTGATCCGAGCTGGGAAACACCAGGTCAGTCTCCTTGTCACTAAATTCTCCACAATGCAATGATGATGGAACTTGTGCTTTCTTGCACTGTCGACACCTCACCTTCTTCTGTGACATTTCATGCTTGGAAATTTCGAAGTTTCATAGGTTATTGCCTAGTGTTGTGGATATTTATATATTTCTGCTTACTTCAGTTTCATGCTAGTTTTTCTTAAATGCTTGAATGTTATTGTTTCGAAAATCGGCATCAAAAGAAAGAAGAAAGGAAAGAAAAGATATCCAACACTGTTTGGCTTTGCAAGCGAGTGGTCACCTAGGAATAGTTTGTAATATTAGCAATTGAGTTGCAGCATTAGGCAACTTAACAGAAAACTTTTCTGCTTAAGTATTTTGTTGAAAGGGTGCTGCCTGATTTGTGTTTTCTTGTTTAACAGACATTTAAGGCTTGTGTTTCAGGTTGTATTTCTTGTGAAAGGACCTATTTACTTGGTTTGCATAAGCTGTACAGAAGAGTCATATCAGTCATTGAGGGTACAACTAGAGCTCCTCTATGGTCAGGTAAGTCACTCTTTTCTTTTCTCTTTTTTCCTGTTGTTTCTTTATTGTCACAGTTTGCCTTGCCATGTTCATTGACTGCCAATTGTTCTGACAGATGGATGCAATTCCTCATATATCAATTGTTATATGAATGCAGATGATACTTATTCTTACGAAGTCTGTGAATAGATGTTTCGAGAAGAACCCTAAGTTTGATATGACTCCTTTGCTTGGAGGAACAGACATTGTCTTCTCTTCTCTAATCCATTCATTCAGTTGGTTTGTGCTATGCTCTCGCTCCCTCCTCCCTCCGTCCCCTTCTCTCTCTCTCAGCCTGCATGCTAATCTTCATCATGCTACCCTTTTTGTTTCTCTTTTTGATGAAGTAATTTGTTTCATTATTGGCATCAAGAAGATGCAATAAGTGCAATATAAGATGCAAAATTCATGCTTATAAGTTATGGAAAAGAGGGTCACAAGAATATATGTAACATATTTGTCGAAAAGGTAGCAGAAGTCCTGTTCCATCTCTGCTGAGTTCCTGTATTATAAATTCTAGATTTCGGGCACAACTAGGACCGATGTTTCTTAAGCTATTGGAAAGAATATTGTACTCTCCTTTCTAGTTACTATGTGTTGAATATTGTTGATGTTAATGTGCTTCCCGATAAAATTGACCTTAGCAGGAAGGGGGGGAAAAAACAAAAGTTTTTCCCGATAATATTGTTTTCTTTCTCTGAATATGCTGTATATTAGACTTGGTCTTTACCTTGCAGTTGATTTAATCTTTTTTCTTCCTCATCTTTATTGTCTTTTTTTTTCAACTTATCCCAACAATAACTATGAAAGGATGCTTCTTTACCATATTTTGATGATGTATACATTTTTTACTATTTTCAACTCCTTTCGAAAGGTTCTGCTCAAGTTTAAGATGCAGTCTGGACATTCTTTCAAGGGGTAAAAAAATTCTTGGGAAGCTTGTTGGTTGAATTTTCCGAATATGTTGTTCAGAAACACCTTGCTGATGATTTGACTGCAAACCATTTTACTTGGTTCTGATAGAAACTGTTCCTACCTATGCTAATGATATCATTACCTATACTAATACATTAAGTGTGCTTATTTTGATTCCAGGAACCCAGCTAGTTTTCTCCATGCTTACACATGTCTTCCGCTTGCTTATGCGACAAGGCAAGCTGCTGGTGCCATCTTACAAGATGTAGCTGACTCAGGGGTCTTGTTTGCCATGTTAATGTGTAAACACAAGGTCTTGTTTCTATTTCTTATTCTTCTTTCAAATTGCATATTTGAGGCGCATAGGTCTCAGTTTACTGTATTGTTTAAAATATCCTGGTACTCAGTTTACTGTATTGTTTAAAATATCCTGTTTAAAGTTGATTTGCAGGTTATCAGTCTTGTTGGTGCACAGAAAGCATCGCTTCACCCTGATGATATGCTATTGCTCTCCAACTTTGTTATGTCTTCTGAATCATTTAGGCAAGTTGTACTAACTTTTGATTCTTGTTTGAGCCATTTCCTTGTGTCCCTGGTGGAAATGTTTGGATATGATTGATAAATTCATGTTACACGTGCATATGCATATTTTGTTTGCAGTTTAACCTTGTCAGTCTGGTAAGTCGTCCTAAAACCTTGTAGTCGTTTGACTCAGATTGTACTTGAATTTGCTCACCTTTTTGAATGAATGATTGGGCAAGGTTGCTAAATGTGGTCAGTCGTCGAGGCAGGTTTGGC
Organism: Nicotiana obtusifolia; assembly: GCA_002018475.1. Taxonomy (NCBI): domain Eukaryota; kingdom Viridiplantae; phylum Streptophyta; class Magnoliopsida; order Solanales; family Solanaceae; genus Nicotiana; species Nicotiana obtusifolia. The sequence continues at coordinate 79,901 of MCJB01030748.1, forward strand.
TTTTGGGGATACATATGTTACTTAAAATGGCCATGCTAATTTTAGTAGTTGTCCTGCATTCTTGGGAGGATCCTGTCACAGCGTTCTACTGTTATGAAATTTACCATTACTTAATATGATTCTGTTTTTTTACATGTAATTAGGTCACTTATGCTAATTGTTACATATCATTTTTTACAAGATCTCATTCACTTAGGTTTCCACGTGCTTTAATCAAGTTGTTTCCGCAACAAAGGATCACATTACTTTTTCTTGAGGCTTATCTGTCAGTCAAATGATCTGGGGTTGGTGTGGGAATTTTCAGTTTTTCTATTTGGCTTGAGAAGAATTTAAATGGGGAGCATGGTTAGTGAGGGTTCATATAGCAGACCCAACTTGTTTGGACTGAGGCACAATAGTAGTAGTTGTTGTTATGTGTACTAGTCCCCACTAATTTGGTGTAATGACTCTGTACCTATAGATTCTCTCTTGGACATTTGTCTCGTGTCCAGAGGCAGCTTGTAGCTTTGGCTTAGCTAGGATTTGTTTATCATCTTGACAGTGCATTCAAATTCGTTTCTTGTATTCTGTGTAGTTGATGTTCCAAATGGTTGCTCCTCATTCTTGCTTTGATTGTTTTTGACTTCGTTGGTCACATATTACGTAACAATATAATGTATATTGATGACTGAGTGGTTATATGTTTAAACTGAGCGATAGCCTAGTGAAAAGGACCCTCTACCTCCAACTTTGATTGGGGTTCAAATATCACCAAGAAAAGAAACTGTGAAAGGACCATTGATGACTCTTGGGCAGAAAGAATGTGGGGGTGGGGTTTCTTCCATAGAAAAAATAAAAAATAAAAAATTAAAGAGCATATGTTACAGCCCACTTAAGGTCTGTATTCCATTTATACTATCTAATTTCCTAGAGGCTATATGATAACATGCTCATTGGTGTCATGCAGGACATCAGAATCCTTCTCACCGATTTGCTTACCACGATACAACCCCATGGCATTTCTACATGCTTATGTGCAGTACCTCGATGTAAGTTGGGGAGGTGTAGAATTATTCTTTAATAGTTCCCTCCTCCCAAAATGTTGTTAACTTTCCTTCAAAGGGTAATATTTTTGTTACTTTTTGCATATGTACTACAGACATCAGATACATTCTTAGAAAATTCAAATTTGTCAAGAGATATTATTTACTTTAATATTTGGCTGCTTTTCTTAAACAACTGTTAGTCTCAACTCTCTTATTCTGTGCAATGTAGCTTAATATAGAGGAAGTATCTATTGATGAAAGATTTTAAGTTGAATCTCTTTTTAATTGGTAGTAGTAGACCGCCTTACAAGATTTATAGGATTTTGGTGTTTCCAAAGTTTACCGTTTATGCTATTGTTATTCATAGCAAATTACCCAATTTCGGTGCTGTGTATTACAGGTTGACACATACTTAATATTGCTTACTACGAGTTCAGATGCTTTTCATCATCTTAAAGATTGCAGGTAAATAATGCCTTTTCTCTTCTTATTTTTCAAGTAAATTTGGTTCTAGTACTCGAAGCTGAAAATTATGCTTTTGTTTCCATTAGATCTGAACCATGGGAAATATTAGCCACTGCAGTTTCCAGTGTATATCTGTTCTTAAATTCTGTCAAGAGGCATTAGCTTGTTATAATCTATCTTGTAGGGTTCGTATTGAAACGGTACTTCTGGAATCCAATGTACTTTGTGAAGCTCAAAGATCCATGGTTGATGGTGGCATGCGTGTTGAGGATTTACCTACTGATCATGGTTCTCAGTCCGGAGCAGTCTCCCCTCATCTGGGTCAGCCTGGACATACTAGAGAGTCATCAGAGAGATTTTCTGAAGCATTCATAGGTGTTGGTGGTCCTGCTGGACTTTGGCATTTTATGTATCGAAGTATTTATCTTGACCAGTATGTGTCATCCGAGTTTTCCTCACCAGTAAATAATAGACAACAGCAGAAAAGGTATTACTGCAAAATCAATGCTGTCATAACAAACAATAATTTTGTCTTTTTTTTGCTTTTCTTTTTAACTGTGAGATGAGATCTTCTATTGCAGGTTGTATAGAGCTTACCAGAAGCTTTACGTATCCATGCATGATAAAGGAGTTGGACCTCACAAAACTCAGTTCAGAAGGGATGAAAATTATGGTATGTTCTTGGGTGTTATTTATTTGCAAAGCTCTTCAAGCGCACAAACCTTTCTATTTATAGATTTAGTCGATGGAGGTCCAAGTTGCAGAGATAATCTGATCTACATATTGTAAATTTATTTTCTTTTCAAACTTAAAATGAGTCTACAGAACCTATCTATGACTCTTTCTGCTTGCATAGTACCATAGAGCAGGTTAATTTTGTAGCTAAGCTTTGAGGTTGGGATGGAGAAGTTCTCCTTGGGTAGACACTGAGAGTTGTTGGGTAACAGATTTAAAAAAAGAAGGAAAAAGAAAACGGATGCATTCTCCTATTTATTTTTATTCTTCTTCATGGTTGCTGTTATTCCTTGTTATTCATGAGCAAGAAAAAAATCTAGTGAGTTGTAATTGCCAGAAATGTGTGAGCCCTAGCAAGTTTGCAGGCAATGACTTCAAGTGGATTTTCTTAGTTAAGGATATATGTAGTAATGAATTGGTACCAAATCTTTTTCATTTCCAGTATTGACCTTTAATTTTTTTATTTTTAAGTAGTTACTGAATTCTGGTAGGGGAAATTAGAAACGTAGAACAGAACAACTCTCAAGATTTTCTCCGATGATAATATTTTAGTTCCTCTTGAATTAACATCCTTACCTTATCTTGCAGTTCTGCTCTGCTGGATTACTCAGGATTTCGAACTTTATGCAGCATTTGATCCCCTGGCAGACAAGGTTTTATTATTCTCTTTTTCTTCTAAGCCTGTTGTTTGTCCAAGTGATATCTTGAATGTCATTTTTATTTAGTCTTTCCACCAATCATTTTAATGGTGTGATATGAGATAGAATTGACTCCATTTTATCTTTGGGGAAATTCATGGGCCAGTTTAGGTATTGAAACCGCGCCGATTCAAACATGCGGGAGATTACAGACCTTAGTTCACTTTTGCCTTTACTGTAGTGAGCTGGTTACCACTTGCAGCGCCACATGAGATTTGTGCGTGGCCCCCCTACAGTTTGTTACCATATACAACAGGAAGATAACAAGTTTAATTCAATAGACCAGAAGGTTTTTAGCCCTAACGATTGAAATCAAAATCTCACTTTGACATGATTGTTTGCTGAATTGAAGAATCAACCCCAATGTGTACCTTAACTCCGAGATGATCTTATCCTGCCACTCCTAGATATATGTTGACTTACTTCTTAGGCATCATTGTCAAAGAGCTATGATTGAGATGTTATTTAGTAACTGGCATCTGTCCTATCTACAGTTTTTTGTGAACTGAAACGCTGATAAATACGTCAGAGCTGATTTTGTCTTTCCGGACTTCAATGTGTCTTGTTAGTTTAAGCTTCACCGATGTTCTTGACATCTGGGTTTGTTCACCAATAGTGATCCTACCAATTTTCTTATGCCAATTCTTTTGAAATGTAAGAATTGTCCTCTTTACATGTGCTCTTTCTGCTTTTTGACGTTTGGTAAGATTCCACCTTGCAGGCTCTAGCTATAAAGACTTGCAATCGAGTGTGTCAATGGATCAAGAACATAGAAAATGAGATTTTCTTGTTAGGAGCGAGTCCTTTTTCGTGGTGATTCTCCCCATGTTCGCTTCTTTACATGTATTCTATTTTGTTTAACTTTTCTTTCTCGAATTCCTTTAATAAGTTATTGCCTCATTTTTGTAGGCTTTCCATTTTTGTGGTTCTATATTTATATCTTACTTGGTAATGAATGCCAATTGTAGTTTAAAGTTTGGCAGTCAAGATATGAGTTGGTCGCACTCCAGGCGTCATTTCATTTTAGCTTGTACAATTTATGAATTTCTGTAGCAGTATCTGTAGCATCAGTTCGTTGTATCTGTTGGTAAAGATGATTTAGTGAGATTATCTTGTTTTTTTTTTTTAGATGTATAATTAATATGGAGAAAAGATTACAAGGCGAGGAATCGAAGCCTCACCAATAAGATGTAAGTGCAGGTAGCCAACATACTAGGTTACCATGATTCCTCAGATCATCTGATGAATATAGTATCCAACGTCTTAAAATAGAAGATTTTGGTGAATTTGGATTGTGATGTTATATTGGGACTAAAGCACAATGGCATATGGTTGCAACCATTTATTCCTTCATTCCCTTTCCGCGTGAGGGGAAGGGCGTCTAGTTTGGAACTTGATACCAACTCATAAACATCAATAAAATATCCAGTGATCTGGAAATAATTGGAAATTGGATATTTAGTGTAGAACTATCTTGTTCCCTATGCAAGATAAGTTGCACACTATATTGTATTACACGAAACCTCTGAGATGGACTATTTTATTTTTCTATTGTGCCAAGTATAGAGTGAACCCTGCCGCAGCCTCGCAATTATTCTTGCTTTGCTGTTAGGATTCGCGCTGTCATCTGCGTCAAATGCAAATAAAGCTATTGTAAGGACTCCACAGAAATGTAAGGAACTAAACGATGAAACTGCAATTCACTTATAAAGACCTGGTAGATCTACACTTCCATGCTATCAATCTTGTCTCGGCCTCATAAAACACAGTAAAAGAAAGGTCTATTGATTAAAACGATGAAAGACAATTGAATCTAGTTATCGTCTTGTAAACCATGATATGGATAACGGGTATCTCTCTCACTGTACATACATACAGCACGAACTTTTGTATGTGCAATGGATACAAAGATATCAAGTTCAACCTTAAAGATGGTTCCCTCTAATGTTCACAAATGTTAATAAAGATATGATACTGTAAAGAAAAATAATAATCTTAATGAAATTTGGCTGAAAAAGATAAAGAAGAAAAATCAGAAGTTGACGATGAACATACACAGAACAACTCCGTATTAACAGATATGACGACTTGAACCAAGTAGCCAGAAACTTCATACAGCAACTGCTTCAGGCCTTTTGCTTGTCTTGATTCCTTTAATAGCTGCAACATGTTTACACGATATGTAAGTTCTAAGTTTGTTAATTAATAAACATCAAGTTCTGGGTCTCTCAGTAAGGCAAAATAAAGAGTCTTTAGATACTTGCCTTCCGCATAATCAGGAGCTCCAAAGACGGCAGAACCAGCTACCAGAGCATTGGCTCCAGCTTCAATGACCTGCAACGAAAAATGATTGTTAAATTGCACTCTCATATGTCAGTTGCTGCAGGCTGTTTATGGTCATGGTATGGATCAATGGTTGGTTGCCTTGATGCACAATGTTCTCTTTGTCATCATCACATACAATTCTCTAAAATTTGAGAAGTTACTCTTCGTTACAATATAAAACACGTTTGCTAAAATAAATGGCAAGATATGGAGAAAGATAAGGCTGTGCTCCATGAAACCTGATAGAATATCAGAACAATTTAGAAAAGATTCGAATTCACAAGGTACGAATCAAGTAGTCACATTTGCACGCCACTTGAAATGCTGCAGGTAAGATTTATCCTTTCTTCACATCCTATGACTTATTCCAATATATAAGATGCCAAATAAATATTTTCAGATTTAATGAGGGTCAAGCGACAAGCTAGTAGGGAGAGGAGTTATAATCATGGGAGAGCATCAATCACCTTGTAAGCATTTTTGGGACCAACACCACCGTCAACTTCAATCCAAGGGTTTAGTCCCTGCAATGTTAACATAGGCATGTCATTGCATTGCATAGTTTGCGCTTTGCAGAGACTGAAAAAAGGGTAAAATAATTACCCTCTCTGCGCAGATTTTTCTCAAGTCTGAGATCTTCTTGACCTGACTTTCAATGAAGCTCTGTCCCCCAAATCCAGGGTTTACAGACATTATCAGCACCAGATCAACAGCTGAAGCACAAATAAAAATAAAGACATAAGCAATTTATCACTTTGGATCCAATGTTTCTTGACTTTCCTCACCTAGCCTTTTAGAGGCAGCATACAGGTTATAGACTGGACGCTCACTGGTCCAACACCCCCCACCTCCACCCCCACCCCCA
>MCJB01030748.1:86088-158588 GCA_002018475.1 Nicotiana obtusifolia
CTCCACCCCCACCCCCACCCCACCCCCGCCCAACAGGCCAGGAGCCAGAACTGACATCTGGAGCATCGACGACATAAAACAGGAGCCCAACATTAGGCAAACCAAGAATAAAGATCAGTTCTAGCTCTAATAGCATATTAAGAATAATATACCTTGACCCTAACTTAATACGAAAAGCTAGCTCATGAGAGAGGATTTTGAAAGACCAAATAAAGGGTCAGGAACACATACTCTCAACTAATGTGGGACTCTAACACCTTGCTTTTCAAATCAGCATCTATAAGCTCAGGTTTCCCTGTTGCACGCAGATTAATATACAAGTAGTTCAAGGGCTCACTTTCCAAGCTTTCGCTTCATTCACCAATCTTAAACCGTTGCGACATTGTACAGTACATTCAGCACAGGTAAGCCTAATGATTTAACTAGCAGGATCTAAGGTGCTTTTACATGCTTCTCTACCATACAAAGCCAACTTTAAAACATACCCTATCTATATTACCTATTCAGAGGAGAACATTTCCAACAATTCCCAATTTCACTATTGACTCTCACATAACCGGTATTAAAGAAGAAAGTTGAAGCACAAAAATAATAGGAAATACACTAAGAGTAATTATCTCCGAAAAATTGTCTTTAAGAAGCAACATCTTACCATCAAGAACATATTCGATTGCGGTTAAAGGGGTTCCAGGATTGAGGACAACCCCAGCTTTAGCTCCCAAACTTTTAATCTGAACCAGAAACAATTACAAAGGTGGTCAAGAAAAACTTAAATAATGTGAATAATGATAAGACAGAGGAAAAACACAAGAAGCTAACCATGAAGTTAGAACTATCTTTGGGTAACAAAATCTAATATTCTGAAATATCACCAGCTGAATTTCTATATCACATATAAGGCTCCCCACAATTACAAATTACAGCACACCATTTTCAATACCATGGAACACCCAGCCATAATCCAATACATTTTTTCTAGAAGGAACAGTTCATTTTAAATAGAAAAAGTAGATCTAATGTAGAACGTAATCAGAAAAAGTAAAAAAAGAAACTCTAAATAAATAAGTATTCGATATAAGAAAAACTAGCACTCTACATTTTCTTTTCTAGTCCCTATGATGTGAGTTTGGATGCGTTGCATCATGAAAAAAGTGTTCAAGAGAGACATTATCTACAAGAAAAGTAATAAATTTTTATCATGAATAATTAGTCAATTAAACCAGCAAGTTATTTTTAACTTATATCCTAAAAGAAAAGCATGCAATAAAGGTAAATGAAAAACAACAGTATTTAGACTTCTGATAAAGGACACCGAGAATCATGGATTGATTTCACAATCGAAAAACTTTAGACTGGTGGTCATTCTGTTACATCTGCACTTATGTATCACATTCCTAACAAGCATGCCTTTGAGCATTCAAAGGTCTGAAGGATAACAGAACCAAGAGTAAATCTTTTTAGATAAGTGATGCCAAATTTCAGAAGATCAACAACGACACTGAACAACTCCCACGTACAAAAATTTTACCAAGGTAAGGCAGTTGGCAGGCCTTATCCCACCAAAGGAAATCTTTTAGCAATTTCTAGGTTGCTCCTACAGAAAAATGCAGAAAATTTCATAGAAACAAACAACACAATTCTTTGTTTGAGAGATCACTTTTAGCAGTTATCTTGAGGCTCACACCAATAGCTGCAGCAGCCAAAGAAAAGCCATGCGCCGATACCACTAAGATAGCTTAATCCGAATGTCATACTGTGCACTTACTACCTTCATAACATTTGTATATGAGAACAGCTAAAAGCCCTTTACTGTTTGTATTTGATCCAAAAATATATTTTTCATGGGCTACCTATTATGTAATCCAAAAAAGTGGAATGAAGAGGAATTCCTCAGGTTGCAGTACACCAACACTTTTGAAAACATTGTTGACAAGATTTTTTCAAGACTCCTATATTGTAAGTACAGGAACAAAAGAAAGAAAGCGAGAAAGAGAAATTCTTACCTGATTTATTGTACGATGCAAGTGGATGGTTGAAGATTGCTCACAGTGAACACTGACAATATCAGCACCTGCTTTTATGAAATCAGGTACTCTCTGGTCAGGTTCGACAATCATCTGCAATGGTCCATAGAAATTTAACATTAGCAAAAGCATTCTCATGCCTATAGACCTGAAATTAGAATTACCACATGAAAAATGGAAAATACCAGATGCACATCCAATGGAAGATCAGTGACAGGGCGCAAGGAATCAACTACAAGGGGTCCAATAGTTATATTTGGGACAAATCGACCATCCATCACATCTACATGAATCCAGTCGCAGCCTGCCTGCTCAACTGCTTTTACCTAAATGCATGAAAGACTTTTACAAGAAATCACAAACAAAAAAGAAGAAATTCATAAAAGAACTTGACTTAAAAGCAGGAAGGAAAAATGTGTTTGCTCAATATATCAAACTTGTAATGTAATAGCAAATTTCCTCATATCTTGTTTCCAAACAAAACTACACCTTTATAAGATCGATATAAAAATGATAGAGCAAGGGATTCATATGACAACAAACCTGCTCTCCTAATTTAGAAAAGTTAGCAGAAAGGATGGATGGAGAAACAATAATATCGGTTTTTGAAAACTTATCCACCCGAGAAGAAGCCTTCACCACTGGTTGAACTCTCCTCCTGCATTTATAAACAAATATTAGGAGCAATAATATTTGGACAGATTGTGACGCTATTGTAAGGGGCATAGTTGCAGAAAGAGAAGGAACAACTAGATGACTTCCTATAAAGTAAGAAAGGAACATCCAGTTGTTAGCAGGAAAAGAAAACAAATGGCTCAGATGCATAAAGGCAGCTGGTATTGCAAGAAATTGGCTCATTTTACCAATGTTTTAAAAGGCGTGGGCGACAGACGAAGCGAAAGCCTTGAGGCGCAGGGCGTAAGCCCCATGAGTATTTAATTTTTAAAACTTGATAAAATTATAAAATAAATATATAAAAAATACATTAAAATTGTAAAAAATTCAAGAAAATTATAAAATCAGTAGAAATATATATATATAAACGCTAACATGTGCATGAACCATACAAAAAATTTCTTTTTACTTGAAAAAGAAAGACGTAAAGATGCATTACACCTATAATTAACATGACAAAGATCGAACATACTTAGATTTATAAGAATAATATTCGAGTTCCTAATAATTAAAAGAATAAAATGGATGCTTAATAAAAATATAGATATCGTTTAAAAACCAAAAACTAGATAACAAATTACAAATATTATTGTAAAATACAAATAGTTAGAATAGAGTCATCAAAATAATATCTAAACTAGAGCGATACCAAAAAAAAGTCTAAATCCAAAAACTAACTTGAAAAGAAGATATTAAAGAACTAAAAAAAATGAAGAAAATGAAGTATAAACAAGGAAAATGCAAGCGTGTAAGTAAGAGTAATAATTTGAGATTTTTAGTTTGAAAATTTACTATGAGTTAATTTTCGGATGTTTAAGTTTTTTTAAAAAGAAGGATCCATTGAGCAATTTTGGCGCAAATTTTAAAAAGTTCTCGGGGCTTATGCCCCAAATGACGCCCAGAACGTTGAGACTTAAGCCTAAGCGAACGCTCGGAATGTCAGGGCTTCCGCCCCATGATACTTACGTCCCATCAGTATGCCTCGGTGAGTTTTTGGTACGCCTCGCCCCAAGGCTCAGCCCGGGGCTCGCCCACAAAACAACTGAGCATAATATCATCAGAGAGATAAAGAGCTAATGGCAACTGGAATCAATTCAAGTTAATTGATGCTTGTTATACAAGTCACAGTGACTTGAGCAAGAAATTAGAATGTCAAAAGAACTTGACAATGCCAAGAAGCATTTCCAAATGACTTTACATTATCAGTCAATAGCCAATTGAAGAGGGTGGTTTGTTGATGCTGTTAGATTCTAAATTGCCGCTATAGGCAATGCTAAAGAGAACATGAATTGCATATTATCCAGCTTATAATGTTGACTCTTCAAGACCATTTGCTTACCATGCACAGAGGAAACAAATTACAAATAGGAATGACATTGAAATACTTCCATCAGGCTTTATTAGAACCTTACTGGTTTAAGCTCAGCAAGGCATATTCACAAACATAAGAGAGCAAAAATTTCTGGAATATCTTTATCGTCCGCGACATTACATGACTAAAACCCCAGTGCAAGAAAGCCTTCTATTTTAGCCTTGAACGGAACTCAGGGCTTTACCAACTTTTATCAATCATTTCCTTTACTTTCAGACCAATAAAATTCCAAGGGCCCTATATCTCTAAAATGTTAGACCAATCTCAGGGCTGACACAACCGAATTGGTTGAGGAAAAGGAAACCCCAGCGACCAAGCACTCCCACCCCCAAAAGCGGAGACCGAAGAACCGCCAGGTTGTCGAGGACACGTCTGAAGAGGAGGCGGGCGCCCTCTAAGTTGACCACCCTACCCACTAATGGACTATAAGGGGGGAAGGCGAACAGGAACCGACCGAAAACCCTCTCTTTACTCAATGGATAGCGCTTATTCTCTTTCAATCAACAAAATGAGAAATGGATCACACATTTCATTCCATCTATGCCAATAAACTTGACCTTCTTTCCCTTTTCAGACCATCAGCAAAAAATTAACCACTTCCGTCTAACAATTCACATAATCATAAGTTAGTTAGTACTGCCTAATACTATTTCATAATTAACTGGGTATTGTACCAACTTATTATTTCTTTCATACCATGATCTTAAACAGTTTTTTCCTTTTAATTTGATAATCTCCTCAAACATTTTAATTTAATAATTGCCAAGTCAAATTAGGTCTACTTTACTTAGTAAGGATGAGAATATCACAACAGAACCAAAAGGAACACCCAAAACATCAAGGTGAAATTTTTATGTGGAATTGACTGATTCAAGACTTCTCACAGCAGACTAGTAGTCAGGTTTTCTTTCCAACATTAACTTTTAAGTACAAAGATTACAAGCAAACGAATTGGGGTAATAAAGAATACAAAAACTTAAATTTTTTTGATAAAGAAGAAAAAACCTGGTGAAAGTGAGTGAATTGGGCTTTTGAAGGTTAAGACTCCCACCAAATCCATTAATTTGGGATTGTAACAGAGTTGATGAACCCACACAAGAAGCTGTTGTTGCCATTGAAATTTCCTTCTTTTATTCTCTTGCAGCAAACTGAAATTTTGGGAATTGAGGAGGAGAAAAGGTTTGGTGCTTTGTCAATTTGAAAGCACAGGAGCTTAAAATTGTTGCAACTACCCTCTTTAACTTTTGAGACTTCCAAGACAAGAAGAACCAAAAGACTGTTATTTCTGAGGAAAATCAAGAAAGAGATATCAGGTTGACACGTGTCCGATTTGGTTTTCGCATCGCGGCTTTGCTTATCTTCAATGGTTGGCTCTTCTCTGTTGCTGACTCAATTTGTAGGGACTATAGGGACTGCCCCCCTCCATTTATCGCATGATGGGCACAAGCGCAGGAAGAGAACTAGAGAAGATAACCCAAACCAACCTAAAGGCTAAATGCCAAAGCCAAAAGCCACTTTTTTTGTTGCCTTGTTTAATAATCTTTGCATAGGGAACGACGCTACAAACTTTAGAATTAATTACTGTGATCTAATGATATATTTAAACTAATAATTCATAGTTTATAATTATTTATACTTACTAATGAGATTAATTTACCAGTTACACTAATTTTAAAAGTTCTTTTTTCTTAAACTGTATGCTTATAAATGTCATATTTTTTGAGAAAATAGTACGGGCTAGTCAGTTTTCGGACCGGTAATTAAAAAATAGTAATGTTTTTAAAGTCATTGAAAAAGAAACACTATTTTGTTGCAACACTGAACGTTCCAGCATAATATACCGGATATTGGTGTACCTGTGTATGAACTTCCAACATATTATGTTGAAACTCCAACATACGGAAAGTTCCAGCATAATATGATGGAGATTGGAGCACCTGCATATGAACTTTCAACATATTATGCAGGACTAGTATATTATGCTGGAAGTCCAATATATTATGCTGGAACTCCAGTATATTATGCTGGAATATTTTTTGAATTTTGAACAGTATTTTCGTTCAGATTTATTTTTACATGAAAAGTGGCTAAATTTCGATTACTTTTGAAACTGTGGCTATTTTTCAATTACCACTTGTAAATTTGACTATTTTTTAATTTCACCCATATTTTTTGAGTAACTAATTTTAATTATTATATATAGCTACATTCAATTTTATTTAAATGATTTGATAATGCAATCTTTTTTACGTTATCATCGTACATAAGTTAACCTCAAAACTTTATAATACTACTCTGCATTACTGTATATAATATGCTGAAGGAAAACGAAAATTACTCCAAGATTTAACATAACAGAATTGTCTTTAGATTTTACTATCTTGGACTCTTACCAATGAATTGGTGATAGCTGATGAATAAAAAATGAATTTAAAAGCAAAACAACTAGACAAAGGTATCTTACATTTGGTATTCGTTTAGTTTTATATGGCAGCTCTCTAAAAGTCAAAGCTCACCGTAATAGAAAGTCCAAGGATAAACATCCAAATCCAATAATGATTTTCTTCCACTTAACGCAAATGATTTTCTTCTTGTTTTGGACTAGTTTTATTCGCTTAAGATTGTTGGAATATAAGAAATTAATAATTGTAGTGAAGTTTGGATATCTAAAACTTATTCCTAACGATGCAAACTTAAATTAGTAACTTCTTTTTTATATAAAATATTTTTTATACTGAATGTTTACATTAAACGGTATCAATTTATTATGATTACGTGATTTTATTAAGTAAACATATATAGTATTAATTGACTATGATCAAGGGAGATGCATCTATTTTTTCACAGTAAGATACGTCTATTTACAAACACATATAAACACATATGCACTATTAATTTAGGATAAACAAATAAAGATTTTACCTTTTTTGTACAGTTGGTGATTCGTGTTAGGAGTAATATATATGTGTAGTGAGCACCTGAACTCACACTGACACACAGTCACACACACGCAGACAAATCTCTCCAATGTGATATCGACAAATTCCGAAAATTTTTCAAGACCATTTTTTCTCTCTTTTTCTTTTCAACATATTTCTCTCAGAACTGACAAAATGTGTACGTGGATATGTCATGCTAAATATTAATCGTTAAAAATATACACATTATAATATTCAAACTAATTGTAATATGAGTCAAATAGGCCAGGCATTAAGTGAAGGTCCTACAAAATAGCTCAAGTTCTAATTATGATATGAATCAAGTATGGCTCTAAAGTATTGTGCGAAATACCTGGCTCATACACCTAAACTTCACCGATCGACTTGCAAGCAAGCTAGAGATATTATCTAATACCATTCAGATTTTAGCTTGTGTGGATTTAAATTTAGTGCACGAACCATGTAGAAAACGGATAAGTACTTCTGTGAAAGTAGCCACTATATCACAAATTTTTAGAGAGTATATTAGACATAAGTTGTGGTGTTGCTGTGGAAAAAAAAGTTACAGAAATCATTCAAATTTCTCGAAAGGTTAATTACCCCATTAGTTTTCTTCTTTTTTTTCCTTTTCCGAAATTAGGGATAGCTTTGATTTTATTTTATTTCGGATCATATATATTTATTAGACGTTAATCAATACTTCTCTTTGATTCTGATTTCTGAATTAATTTGTTTGGTATGGATGCTTTTAGATTGATTATATGGTACTTCTATTTTTCAACTAATTCTTGTGTATTTTAACATGTTTGCATGAGAAACTTGTACTGTTTTTATGTCATGATTTACCTCCTATTTAAAACCAATTAGAGTTGAATTTGTACTGTTTCTTGTCCAGTTAGTCGGCCATGTCTGATAGCCTATATTTTATTCCTATTCCCTCTTTTTACTTTTCGTTAATAAGATATTTTCAGGAATATCTAATAAGTTTCTTCCTTGCCAATAAGTTATTTGTTGTACGTAGTATTCTGAGAATAGCAATGGAATCATATTTGAAGAAAGGATGTCTCCCTATGAATAATCATGTTGAATGGGTAATAAATGTATTGATTATATGAAGCGTCAATAGATCACCAAATAACATTACGATGGTAGATTTCATATCTCTTGGTATTAAATATGTTATTCATTCAATTATGCATTATTTTTTTAGTTATCATTTAAATTGATGTAATTGATATAGAAATATTACACTTTTTATGCTGAAAAATACTTGTTAGTTTGCGATGTTAAAAAGTATATCCATTCAATTTAAAAAGGTTATCTCATCTTTCAGTTTATTTTTATTACACTGAATATATAACTCGATGGCAAAGTGGATAATTTGTGCTTCCTATCAGCAAAATAATATTTTAGCTAATAAATATTGATAATCAAGTTTTAGATGAACATCACTTAAATAAAGGCCTTGGCAAATAAAAAATAAATATCGATAAACAAGTATTAGATAGTTAAAACGGCGAAAAGCAGATTAGAGGGTCTGTAACAAATGTATAGTTGGTTTTGGTTGTACTTTTTGTTATTTCCTACTATATATTAGTTTCACGGGCCAGATGCAAAATAATAATAATAATAATAATAATAATAATAATAAATTAATTAAAAAATAAAAAATTATGCAGTTCCAAAGCACACATTAGAAGATAGCTCATATAAAGGTACAAGGATAGTATGAATAGAGGTTAAACAATAATGTCATACATGCAAAAATTATAATAGGCCAATGTGCTTCAAATAATTCATCTGAAAGTAATTGTTTAGTACAATTATATATCTTTTACAATAAGAAAAAGCATACGACCAAACATGCAATACCCAATATTGGACAATATTTTCCGCAACATGCATTATTTTCTCACATAAATAATTATATATATTGTATTTTCAAGAGGAATTCTTAGTACAGTCAATAAAAATTACCATCGTGATAGAATAATCAAAGCAACAAAAAGGAAACATACATATAATACAAATCTAGAAGTATTTGGTTAGGTACTACAAGCATATTTCTCATTATAAATTCTAATATTTAATTTAGCTAAATTGATTATCACTTTAGGTTCACCCGATTATCAATCACTTACAATTCATGTGTTATGTCAATGTATTAACATTGACTTTCAACATTCGAAAGATGGTGCATTGTATCCATATCAATTACTTTACAAATATTTTTCATCATGTATATAATTTTACAATAATTTAAATTCATGTTCTTCGCGTTAATAATTAACTCAAAATGTATGTGCGACACACGTGTATAGAAACTTGCTTTTATAAATATCTTGAGTTATAGAATTTCAAGATATTATTGCTTTTTTATCAATGCTGATTGCTTTATAACGAATTTTTTCACTTGTATCATAAAAATAATTAACTAAAGATTTACGTGCAACGCAGGTACATAAAAACTAGTTATTATAAAAGTGAAAATCTCAAAATTACAAGTTGAATTACTAAAATGTCCTTCTAAATAATTGAAATGCTTTAGTTATAAAATAAAAACTGTCACTTACAAACATACCAAGCCAAAGATTCATGCAACACTAACAGTCACAACTATTAGTGAAAAAATCTACAAACAGATTTATTTGGCACCATATCTATTTTGACTATTCAATTCGATAATGCAGTGACTTTTATCTCAAGACCAATTTAAGGAAAAGGTATAATGAAGTGATTCTAATGGCAAAACGCACTTCCAAATGTGCCATAGAGACTAAAGATGGTGTGGGAGTCATGACAGCAAGTTTCCAATTATGATGAAAGAAAGTCTATTAATTGATAAAATTTTGATTCATACTACTATCGGACTCCAGGAGACGAACCACTTACTTAGCTTTTCTATTAAAGTTTGGGACCTTCATATAGACAGTTAAGTATTTTTTCTTTTCTGACTGTTGTGTAATTTATTCTTAAACAATATATACATCTTTGTCAAGTTTCTCTTTCCAGGAAAAAAAAAAACGAGTAAATATTGAAAATTACATTTTGGGCAGCCTTTGATTGGGAACAACGGAGAATGGTGGTTCTTATTAGTCATGTAACGTTATACGAAAACAAAACGTAATTAGGAGTAGTATTTAATTAAGATTATTCTGTTGTCTTAGATTTTTTCAAAAAATAATTAGGGTATTCTTGATGTTTTACTTAATATTTTGTCATTATTGAAGGAATCACGTGGTGCCAAAAATGCAAAGTTGATTAGAATAGTGCTAATCAATCGAATAATTCAACAAACAACAAATCTCCAAAATTGGTAATGTATAATTATTCGCATATAATTTTTTTTACTTGTGATAATACTATTGCATTAGAAGCCATGTCTTGCAAAGCTCACGCAACTTATAAAACTAGTCGTTTTTTTTTTCCAATCTAAAGTTAGTCCACGTTTTATAATTTTTTTTTTTTTTTTGTAGTTTAATTGCTACAGGGGGAATGATCTTATTATTTGCTTAATAACTCTATATTTTTAATTATAAAAATCGATATTGATATACATGCAATATTAGTTTTTGCTACTTTTCTCCTAGAATGGATGATGCCTTTTAACATAAAGTTAAAAAAAGAGTTAGTAATTTTTTTTTTATCAATGTTATTTTATTTACAAAAGCTTCATTACATAGCTGTACAAAATAAATTAAAATAAGTACAGAAAATATCACATATATCAAATTAAGTTTGTTGTTTATCTTTGTAGATTGTTATCCAATCATATTTAACTCGACAAATAAGCTGTCATACGACGAGTGTCATTTACAAAAACTTATATGTATTCTTCCATGTAAAATTACTTACTCAAAATTTTATTTAAAAATATTAATATTAAGACTTGGATGGCAAAAGACACAGTGTCCGAGTAATGAATTAAGAAGAAAATAACAACGCTAACAACAACCAAAAAAAAAACCAAATGCCATCTTAGATTTTTCGGAATGATCTCATAATATACATTATGTATTGTGTACATGTCAGCATGTTATAATTAGGAAAAACATATGTTTGAAAGTTAAAATTGGCTTACATAGATACTATGAAATCATTGAAAATTTACTTTATGAGTAGTGGAACGATATAAATTTTGGAAGGATTATATCTATACTTGAAAGTGGTTATGTTATTTTGAAATCAGTTTGATCTTTTTTTGGTTTAAAAAATGAGAGACGTTATTTAGATTTTTTTTTGGTTTTCAGAGGCGGATCTAAAATTTGAAGGTATACCTTGTAATGACTAATATGAAATTTGTTAGCAAGGATTTTTTTTTTTTTTGAGTTTATTCGGGTCAACTTAATAGGTATTTTTTATTTTTCAATACAAAAATAATATTTTAAATATTAAAAAAATAAACATTATGAGCATATTAAATAAAGAATCACACCTTTATTATAACAACATAAGTAAAATCAACATTTTCACAAGGAAATTACATATTTTTCTGTATATTAAAAATAAATTTACAGAAATAAGATAACATCTTCAATAGGAAATTATATTAATCATAATAAGAAAATTTTAAAAAATATCTTCAATAGGTAAATTATACCCCAGAAGTATATAATTAAATGAACTACAAGTTCTCAAAGATCAAAATCGTAAATATCATATTTTTTAAGCAATGCTTGTGAAATTTTTGTCATAATTTAATACAACAACAACAACAACAATAACAACCCAGTATAATCCCACAAGTGGGGTTTGGGGGAGGCAGGATGTACGCGGCCTTACCCCTACCTTGGCAGGGCAGATAGACTGTTTCCGATAGGCTCTCGGCTAAAGAAGGTGAAAGAAGTCCTGATAACAAGTAATAGCAAGACAAACAATTAAAAAACTAAATCGAAAATAGCAACAGAGAATATGAAGAGGTACCGATAACAAGTAATAGCAAGACAATATATTTAGAAAACTAAAACCAAGGCAGCAAACAAGACTATGAACGAAATACTGCCAGCAAACTACGGAATTATCGATGGCAAGTAATAATAGAACAAGACATGCGAATGTAGCATACTAAGGAAAAAAGAGTACCGTACTAGCACTAATACTATCGAACTATAGAAGACAAAAGGAAAACACAGACTACCTACTAACCTTCTACCCTAATCTTCAACCTCCACACCCTTATATCTAGGGTCATGTCCTCGGTTAGCTCATGTTGTGCCATGTCCCGCCTGATCACCTCTCCCCAAGACTTCTTTGGCCTACCTCTACCCCTTCTCTCACCTCCCAAGGCCAACCTCTCACATGTCCTGACTGGGGCATCTATGCTTCTCCTCTCAGCATAATTTAATAGTAAAGGGATTTAAATTATATTTAATAACCATATAATGACACAAATTTTTATGATATAATAAAAAAGATGAAAAAAATTTGATCTCAACCCAAAATTTCCATTAAGACCCAAGTTATCCGGATATGAAAGAAGGAAACTCATAAATTTGAGATTACAACGAATGCTTATTTTATAGAATTTATAATTTTGGAGTCTCTTTTTTGAGTGTTCTTGTTAGAGACCATATATAAATAATAAAATAGAGAAAAGAAAAATACATAAAATAATGAAATGATAAATAAAAATTTGGAAGGTAGCCGAAAAGGAAATGACTGGGACCAAAAAAAAAAAAAAAGCACACGAAAAGGAAAAGTCGGACAAGGTTATCAAGTAATTTATAACTTAAATTTTACATACGAAAAAGCTTTCATAAAAGCCTACTAGTCATGGCACCTTTGTCTAATTTACGGCTGCGATTGGTAGGATCAGATATTTAACCTAATTTAAAAAAAATTCAACATAAATATATAAAAAAATTTATCATCTTAGCGGGTGCCATGCCACCCATTGTAAAGGGGTGGATCTGCCCTTGGTAGTTTTAATTAAAGGTTGAAAATATAAATTGATATCTATTATTATATCTCTAAGTTATTGGGTTTTATGTATTGGCACTTGCTGATGATATCTATTTCCATCTTAGATGTTCTTGTTCATGCTGACACATGCATGTCCCATTGTGAATTACATATTAATATTAAATTGTGCTCTTATACTGTTTCGCATACATAACAACATATATTGAAATTTATACGTAATTCATTGAATGCGAGGTCAACCATATTCTCATTATTATTTAGAACCCTAAAGGTTTGTGTTGAGAAAGGAGCATTAAAAGCTTATAGAGTATTGTTATGTGTCTCATATATTATAGTAGAGCCAAATAACAACTGAATAAACAAAAAATATTGAAAAGAATTACTCTTTGGTAGAATATTTATTCTTTAGTGTAATTAGTACATAGGTATGAATCGTTTTGACATGAGATCTTTAGCATTGTTTCATTCAAAGAAATTTAACTCATTTAGTAAGAATTGTGCATACTGAAATATTTTATTCGATAATGGAGTTACTATTTGAAAAAGGACAAAACATGAAGAAAGAGAAAATAATTACAAATGAAAGGTAAGTTAAAAGTACATAAGTTCTCATAAAAATTGTTCATTTGATTTACTATATAGATAGATAAGTAAATGTAATTTATGCAATTTCTAATTTCAAAATGTAGGTTTGATCAACTATTACTTTATCATGAGATTATGCTAAAAATAACTATGAAATTCTTTAAAAAATAAATGATAATAAACCAATCCACCACACCATTCAAAAACCACCGAAATTGATAATGAATATGTTTCCCTGCACATACGAAAACTTTACTTTTGATAAATCTATTGCATCACAAGTCATCACTAGCTAAGCTAATGAGACTTAATTTGTTGCTTTCAAATCAAGAGTTAGTTATATTTTCTAATGGTTTCTTTTGTCGCTTAATTTCTACCTAATACCATTTGTTCAAGTCCAGCGTTAATGTACATTTTCTATTTCCTTTTTAGATTAATTGCTCAAGGGGAAATGATCTTGTTTGCTTAGGAACACATCTTTCAATTGTAATTCGATATTATCTTTTTTAATTATTTTACCAAAAAAATTATTTTACTAAGCCATGTATTATATGACTTGGTATACACGTGCCGAGAGATTAGTGCATTGAATGGCATAACGAATATAAAAGGTCAAAGACGAAGGCCACATATGTTATGTTTGTCCAAATTTGACCCTCATTTTTTAGATGATCAAAAGCAGCAAAAAATTTAATAGCCAAAATGAAAAGGCAGCAGCGTAGGAAGCCTATGTCTCGCAAATAAGGAAATAGCAATTACAATGATACCGATAAGAGGCAAGATGAACTGCACTCTGCACACAAAGGAAAGCAATCCTCAGTAATTAATACTAGTAATTAAGAAAGAATAATTAATTTGGTACATAATGTATCCACCAACGTCTTAATTTGCATTTGCATCTCAACCAAGTCATGAGCAGGAACTGCAACCAATACTTTGTTTCTTACTCTATTTTTAGAAAAAACACATTCTACTACATGCCAATTTTGTCTTTCTGCACATTTGCAAATTTGTGTTTCAGTTTTGATTGATACCCTTGGTTCAGGATTCAGAGTAACTATGAAGAGATTCAAGAAAACCTCCAACGATCAGCTAGTTTCTTCTGATCGAGAATCCAGTGTCGTTCTAAAGATTGCAGAATCGAAATGGGGTCTCAATCCTATGACACTTATGGCTTTTTTCGTCGTTTGTTTGATGGTTCTGACTCTTGTATTCTCAGTTGCCATAGTTTTTGGGAACTTACCTTCTGATTGCTTGTGGACGTTGGCTGAAGATAGATATTTTCATGTTAAACCTTTAAAAGGTATTTCATTTCCTCTTTATTTTCTCATCTTTGCCTTCTAATTCACTTATATTACTACTAGTAAATAAACTTAATCTTTTTTTCTTCTTTTGTCAGCCACAGTTTCTGAAGATGATATTCCTCGGCCAATGATAGTGCCAAAAGATGAAATATTAGGCGGCCTTCTTCCTTCTGGATTTGATGAAACATCTTGTGTGAGTAGGTATGAATCACTCTTATATATCAAAGGTCTGCGCCATAAGCCTTCGTCTTATCTTCTCTCGAGGTTAAGAAGATACGAAGCACTTCACAAGCAGTGCGGACCTTATACAGAATTATATAACAGAACAGTGGATCTCATAAAATCTGGTGATCAGTACAGTACTGGTTCTTCAGTTTGTAATTACGTGATTTGGGTATCGTTTAGTGGTTTAGGGAACAGGATACTAACCTTAACTTCTGCTTTCCTTTATGCTCTTCTCACAAACAGAGTCCTTCTTGTTGACCCCAGAGTTAATTTACCTGACTTATTCTGTGAACCTTTTCCTCAAGTTTCTTGGTTGCTTCCCTCAGATTTTCCCATACTTGATCAGTTTAGTACCTTTAATCAGAAATCTCCACTTTCTTATGGTTATATGGTGAGAAATAATAAGTCAAGAATACATCCCTTTATGTACCTTCATTTAAATCATGACTACGATGCTCAAGATAAATTATTTTTTTGTGACACTGACCAAACTTTTCTCAAGGAAATCCCTTGGCTGTTTGTGAAGTCAAATAACTATTATGTCCCTGCTCTTTTCTTGATCCCATCTTTTGAGCAAGAGTTAAACAATCTTTTCCCAGAGAAAGGAACTGTCTTCCACTTTTTAGGTAGGTACCTTTTCCATCCCACAAATACTGTATGGGGGCTTATTATTAGGTACTATCAAGCTTACTTGGCCAATGCAGATGAAAAAATAGGGATTCAAATTAGAGTTTTTGACTTAGGTGTAGGTAATTTTAAGTATGTATTGGATCAAATCTTAGCTTGTACAACAAAGGAGAATCTACTGCCACAGGTCAACTTAAAAGTGCCTATAGTCAATTCATCAGGCAAGACGAAGACTATAAGCGTATTGATGACATCTCTAAGTCCAAGATATTTCGAGGAGCTTAGGAACATGTATTGGGAAAATCCTACTGTAAGAGGAGAGATTGTTAGTTTTTACCAGCCAAGTCATGAGGAGCATCAACAAACTGAGAAGCTGATGCACGATAGGAAGGCGTGGGCGGAGATGTATTTGCTGAGTTTAACTGACAAATTGGTTACAAGTGCATGGTCTACTTTTGGATATGTAGCTCAGGGTCTTGGAGGTTTGAAGCCCTGGATTTTGTACAAGTTTGAGAATGGGACAGTACATAATCCGCCTTGTTTTCGCGATATGTCTTTGGAGCCATGTCATCATTCCCCTCCGAATTATGACTGCACAAAGAAAACAGGAAGTTATAACACAGGTAATGTTGTTCCTCATGTGAGGCAGTGTAGGGATATGAGCTGGGGTTTGAAGCTATTTGATCAGAATGGTGAATTGTAACATGGTAGAATAAGGGAAACACAATTGTTGCAGGACTAATAATTATAACTTTATTACAAGATTCTTTCATTGACACGATTCTTTTGATGACAGGCAATGATGCAACTTAGAGAGAAGAAGAGATAAAATCATATTTTTCAGTGTTTAATGAAAGTTAAACCATAAATTTCTGTTTATGTGTGGACTTTTTTATTTTATTTAATGGTAAGTATTCGTACTTTTTTCTGCATCTTTGTATACTTCGCATTTCTCTGAGCAACTGCAAAAACATAACATAACTGTTTGAGTCCAAATCCAACATACAGCAACACACAATCCATAATACTCCTCGACTCCCAATTGCACTCCCCTTTAATTAGTAGAAGACATCAAGAATTGCAAACAATCCTTGGACTTAGAAGATGATGTTTTTATTTGAAATAAAGCCAGATCCTCATTTGGTAAAACTAGGATCTGGAAATGGTTATAAACAGGATCTTCTCCCCCAGAACCAGAACTCGAACTCGGAAAACAAACAAAATTGAAATAAAATAGATGAGCTCAACATCACAGGAGCAATCATCAACTCGAATTATGAAAATCTACCTTACCAACCGATTGGAGAGATGATCGATTGCCAAGGCACTCCTGCTACTTGCGACGATTCTCTCTCTACCGATGCCCAGCTTGGGCTTATCAAGGGATTAGGCCTAATTGTCTTTCTTTCTTCTTGAATACGAATGGATGGAAAAAGCGAGGCTCAAAACAAATAAATAATATCACTATTACCTTAAATTCTAAATTAAGCAAATGATATAGGAGAACCTCCATCAATGGAATTTAAATAATAAGGTTATTAGCAAACTCTTTACTGCACTACAGACAATCGATTACACTCAATATTATCAGGATTTACGTCCTTATAGTTTTGTAGACACATTGCTGCATTAGTATTGAAACAATACAAGTAACAAAACAATTTGTAAGAAAGAAAATGGAAGATTCTAAGTATTATAATGAACTTTACTCTATCAGAATCGTGATATATTTTTGCAGTAATGTTTTTCCCAGTCGTGACCTATGATCTTGGTCACTATTTTATCAATTCTCTGTTCCTTCATAAATTAAAACTAAACTACCGATATGTTTACACATCAAGAAACTTTATCGATCTCAATGTATATGGTATCCATGCCTGCAAGGCAAGTTGTTGTTAGTCATCCGCCTGCTCGCAACAAATTTAAGCTTCTACCCTGTGCTAATAAAACAGCCTGCAGTTATTTGAATCCAACTAGCCAGTATCAGAATCTGAAAATTCCACTTCGCAAGCATCTTTTGGTTCCACGTCAGTCATAGAAGGTGGAACAAGATCGTTTCTTGGGCGATTTCTTCGCTTTCGTGTGGTTGCGTCCTGCAAAGAGATATAACGTGGAAAAGATTACGTAATTTCCAAAGAGGTCAAAATGAAGATCACTTACGGAAGAAACTGAAATAGCCTAGGGTCTAGTGCTTGCATGGGCTAGCCCAGAGCAAGTTTTAGGCACATTGTATCACTACCTTTGCGCTTGGCTGAGTGTGATCGGACTCTCTGGTCTGTTGGCTCAAATGTTCTGGTTCATTAGATCTCTCGCTCGAATGATCTGGTTCGCTTGACTGAGCTACCTGACTTCTCCTCAGCCAAACACTACCAAATGAGATTAATGCTGCCAGGAGCAGAAAGGGTCCAACCCTTGGATCACCACTGTAATCGTGAATTCTATTTAGGAAACTTTTGATCCTATGAGTAAATCCTCCACTAGGGCCAACGGTCCCTTGAGACCAAGATGACCAACTGGAATCTGCATCCTCCGGAACCAATTCAGGAGTCCTTGTTT
This sequence comes from Nicotiana obtusifolia, assembly GCA_002018475.1. Taxonomy (NCBI): domain Eukaryota; kingdom Viridiplantae; phylum Streptophyta; class Magnoliopsida; order Solanales; family Solanaceae; genus Nicotiana; species Nicotiana obtusifolia. Next base: position 104,318 of record MCJB01030748.1, read on the forward strand.
TCTGTAACAAAATGGTATAAAGATACAGAATTAGAGAAGGAATCTAGAAAAGGGCTAAAGACAGCTTTCTGCAGTTATACATCCTTGCAATCAACATATGAATACTTGAATAACATGAGAAACCATTATCTCATAATGATATCGATATCTAATACACATATTAAAAGCTACCACTCATCCCTCGTTGATTAAGTACCTTCCAGACTAGTATCCATAATTCCATTCAAGTGAGCGATAGATCAATATTACATAGAGATTAGTTGCAAAAAGTAAAAGAAATTGTGCAAGCACAAGTTCTGGTGTACCATCTTCAACCAACTGGCAACTGCTGTCATGAATAGAGCTTAAAATCTTGAAGGAGGGGCCACCATTTATAAGATCCATTTTTAGAACCCCTAAACTACCTTTGAAAATTAAAGCAAACAGGTTTCAACAGAGAGAATTTTGGAAATTAACTTACAAATGAAGGAAGACTCTTGGAGTCGCCATCTTTGATTATCTCAGAAATCCATTGTACAATCTGTCATTCCAATATACAATACATTAGATATTCGGGTATAATGATCATGAACATTCTCATACAAGTAGCTGGCTCAATACAAGAATGAAAGGTCCAACAAACCTCAGGATAGGCTATATTTTCCTATCAAGGTTATTTCCCATGTATGCTGATAATTCAGTCAAATACAGACAGGGCAAATGTTTCGAGAGCCAAGCGTTATTTGCTAATCTAGCATATTACTTGCATGTTCTACAAGGAGGAAGGTTTTGACCATAAATGAGGCAGTCTTAGTAGATGGAAATGAGTGAATTGTGTTTGCATGTCCTAGTAATAAAGAGTTGTGCAAGAACATAACTTCCAACAAGTTTCCGGCTTCACAACACGTATTTTCCCTGATGAGGGACCTTACTTAACTATCTAAAAGTGGTATCATGCATCAAACACGTGATCAATATCATCAATGAGGGAAAGGAAACGACCCTTTAGCTCCAACTTCCAAAATTAATTCGTCTCCTCAACGTGTCTACATAACCATGTACTTTTTGTTCAAAGAAAGAAAACCACTGGGAAAGGGATAGTTTAGGAGGGAAAAAATAGAAAGATAAAAGCTCAATTAGAAGCAAATATCAAAGGACTGCCCATAACTGTGTGAACCGAAGAGAACCATGAAAGGAGATTTAGAAATTGCAACCAGGTGACAGAAGTGGTTTTGCTTCCATCTCCTATCTTTCTCGTTCTACTTGTGTTTTTGCAATGGATTGAACTGAAATTCTTACAGTTTGGAGGGACGAACCACCCGCTTGTGCACAAGCGAAGGCTGTCATAGATTGTCCAATATAAAGGCTGTATTCAACAGAAAAATAAATTGCACCACAGAACAGGGGAGACGATGTTTTGTTTACATATTTTGGTGTTGCTGTCATGGAACATTTAATAGATAAACTAACGAGTTTATACTCAATTACAGAAGAATGTGGAAATAGATCCATCATGTGACTTGCTATCAAAATTTAATGGAGCCTCTCAGTCTACTCACCTCTTCAACTTTATTAGAACCATTGTATTTTGCCACGAGCTGAGATGCAGGATCAGCTTCAACATTGTATAATGCTGCTGAGTATCTGCTGGTTGGCTGCTTTTCGACATCCTCTGTACCATTCCTCTCATAGCGTACAATAAACAATTGTGCTATGTCTATTATATCCCTCCTCGGCCCGCAGGTCTCATAACTATTTTCTGAATTAATGTAGAAGAAACAGAAACTCTGTACAAAAGGAAAAGCTATTAGCATTCAATGTGACAGCAAATCATAGTTTTGCTCAAAGAACAATCATCCAACACGATGGACCTCATGGGTTCCACAAGTAACAAAATAATCAGCCAAATCTTACATGCTTAGATAATATAACTAAAGTCTATAATTAGAAGAATAATAGCATACAAGGGAAAGAAAGACAGTTATATGAATTACATCAAGTTCAGGGAGCATCTCTCAACTGCATTAAGGAACAAAAGGTTTTTCAAACCACAAGGATTCTTCAAGCTTTACCAAGGTTTGGATCCCAAAACCAACTAGAATTAGAGCGTACCAGCTAATGAATTAACTAAGACTCGATCTCAAATTAGCTGGAGCTGGGCTACATGAATCCTCTATATCCATTATGCTTTAATAGCTAAATAAAATGAAACCATCAAAGTAATCGTTACTGCAACTTCTCCAAAATTGTGCACAAGAATTTGTAAATCTACAGAAATGCCACTAGAGCTGAAATTTTCAGGAAAAGGTGCAAGGAATCTGAGATGGAGGGATGAATCGCCACAAACAAGCAACCAAAGATGCCTAGTTAAGTATCTAAGATGAGAGGTTGTAGGAGCTTGATCTTCCCTCTAGACAATAAATTCTAAAAAAGCTCTGCATGCATGCTCTTCTGTAGTTTTTGATGAACTCTGTCAGTCTGCCAAAAGACAACTCCTACTGGTCATATTCACCACGAAATGGGTATGCCACTAAGCCAATGTCCCTCTAGACAATAGATTCTAAAAAAGCTCTACATGCATGCTTTTCTGTAGTTTTTCAGGGACTCTGTCAGTCTGTCAAAAGACAACTACTGGTCATGTTAACCAGAAATGGGTATGCTATTAATAGATTGATTTATAAAATAAAAAAGGGATGGTAATTACTGTGTTGGTGGTACAGAAAATGTAATTACACCACTATTTAACCAAAGCAATGCCGAAATTCAAGAAGAGGTGCTCACTTTCTGTGCTTCCCCATCAAGCCAGGTAAATGTCAGTCGTTTCTGTTTTAGTGCAAGCAGAGCTGGCGCAGATGATGGATCTTGATCCATTGCAGTCAATTCTCCATCATTTGAAAGTGTTTCTTGAACCCTGCGAACAGTCTTATGTGATAGGTAATTCAAACCATCAGCTAATGCAACATACATTCATAGCAATCTAACATTTTATGCATGTAGCTTAATGTGAAAAAAGATTTGAAGCCATATCAATCAATGTATGTGGTAATAATGAGAAGTCTTTCAGGCCCGAGGAAAGTCTCTTCCTGCCCTGGAGGGCTGGAGACCAGAAAAATGCATCCCAACGAAGACATCTTTAGCTTTTATATAGGACACAACTAAAAAGAGAAGGCATATGTAATATGCAGATGCAAACAAGTAGATGTCATTGTTGATAGATTATTGTCGGTGTTGTATATGAAGTGTTATCAATTCTAATTAATTTTTCATCTCAAAGTTAATAGATAGAAATGTTAAGGAAGAGCTAATTATTGGAGATGCACATGCTCTATGTCTTATGAGGTGATCCATAGCAAGCCAATTCAGATTTGGTATGACCCAGGATTCCAGGTAGCCTGGCGTAGCCTCATCAACATCATAAAAGTGCATATGCTGACTAAGACTTAGTTGGTTATGTCAGGCATGGGTCTTTCATTCGGGCCGTATCCGGGCACCCTGTGGGCCAATGTGCAAGTATACGAGTCCAGTGGCAAAACTGCTGAAATAGAGAGGGGCTTCATCAGATTTCTCTGATATTACTAGTGCCAAAATCTCTCTCCATCTCTTTCTCAAAAGGAGAAAGTCTACCCTGCACCCCCCTCTTCCTCCTCTATCACATTATCCCACAACATCTGCAGTTAATCTCTGTTCAGATTTTCTAAAACCAGATGGAAAGATGAATCAACTAAAAACTAATAGCTTGATTGGCCTAAGCTTCTCAAAATCCAAAAGCACTTTTTTTTCCAAAAAAGTATGTTTTTTTCAAAGTTAAAGTGTTTAGCCAAGCTTTTGGAAGAAAAAAAAGTGCTTTTGAGGAGAAGCAGAAGCAGTTTTGGAGAAGCAGAAAAAAATAGCTTCTCTCCAACATCGCTTTTTTGAAAAGCATTTTTGAGAAGAATACGCTTAGAAGTACTTTTTAAAAGCTTGCCAGACACTAATTGCTGCTCATAAGTATTTTTCAAATTGATTAGCCAAACATAAACTGCTTCTCACCAAAAGTACTTTTGAGAAAAGTACTTTTGATAAAAAGCACTTCTCAAATAAGCTGATTTTTGAAGCTTGGCCAAACAGGCTATAAGACAGATAAGCCAAATGATAGTAGAACAACAACAACAAACCTAATGTAATCCCACATGTGGGTTCTGGGAGGATAGTGTGTACGCAATCCTTATCCCTATCTTGAGAAAGTAGAGAGGCTGAAGCCAAATGACAGTCTAAAGCTTTAATTAAGAAAAATGAACTAGGAAAAAGAGCTTACTTCACGCATTTCATTGAGCTCCTGGCTATACCTCCCAGCTAAAACAACACAATACCATACCCTCGTATCCTTTCCCGCACGTGAAAAGCCCCGCGCATCACAACCCAATTCCGTCGAAGTTACAATCCTCAATTGTGGAAGCACTGTTGAAGTCCGAAACAAAGACCAGCAAGATCCATATTAATACTATTTCAAATAAGAATGTAAGATACAACTAGTAGAGACACAATTTTTGAAGTCTTTTGCCATGTTTCAGTATTGCATTCTACAGCACAAGAACCTGGCATCTTAATTTCTTGCTCCAGCTAAATCCGAGATCTCGAGACATATAAAAACAAATACAACCATCCTTGAATTGTGATCACAACACAAATTCTTTCCGCATATTGCCAACTGAAAACTAAGTTGCTCCGACACGGGTGCGAATCTAGAGGTCGGGATCATTCGAGGTGTAAACTCTAAGATTTGGGGATATGGATCCTAGCACGGATACAGGTGCTGGATCCGGCTAAAAATAATTCAAAAATATAAAAGTATCTCTAAATTATGAGAATTTTTGTGGAAAACTTACGCATAGCTTATAAAGTGTAGATTTCTTTTTTATTCTCAAGTTGTAGATAAGTAAAGGATTGATTTCCTAGATAAGATATGCTATTTTCTTCAAATTTACCCTATTTTTGGTTCTGATTCGGGAATCAAATTGTATCTCGTCTCGAATTTTTCCGTCCGTCGTGGTCAAAGTACCCAAAATTGTTTGATCAGATCCGGTACGGATCCCATACCCACACCCATACTAGTGTCGTGAAGACACGGGTGTGGCACCTAAACTACCGTGTTGGAGCAACTTAGACTGAAAATGCCCACTTATGCCTCATACTGCTGGGAATGCCTACGCCAATTTGCATGTTGGTAAAACTTGATGCAGCTACATTGCCACAACTATGCATACAATATGTACAGAATAACTGCAGTAACTACTATGGTCACATGAAAAACTACACTTCAATGAACTAGTAATAAAATATAGTTCCTTGTTCGCATCTGGGTACATTACACTAACCATCCATCTAAATCCATAACATGACACTCTAAATTAGCATACACAAAGGCACAAAGCAGGATATAACAATGAATTTAAGACTTCAATTTTCTATATTGTCTTCTATCTTCACTCTATTACTGGCAGCTCTAGCCAAAATGATTTTTTTTTTATAATAAGCATTAATCACCAAAAAGAATTCTTGGTAAAGTGGCTTATCACTTGGAGGAAATATACTTGAAATTAATGAGTGAAAAACACTTATAACACGATTGTCGAAGTGGTGATGAGAAGTTTGAAGCAGAATTCTCCTCTATTGATACTGGAAACACTAACCATACGTTCAACAAGAATAAAAAGGATAACTCCAGACAGAAATTTGCTAAGTCAATCTAAAATGAGTGTCAATGCTCAAACATAATGATTGCTGACACTAGAGTAACATGAACAAAATAAACCTGGCTGACTTGAACGTATTTGCTAAAATCTCAAATTGATTAGCCACAGCACAAATAATATCAGATAAAGCAGTTTATGAAAAAATACGTGTTCAATTCATTTATGCAGTACAGTAATTTATGAAACTGACGAAATAGCCAAATACAATGGTAAAAGGGAGAAAAGATAAGTACCTTGATTTTTATTCTTCTCCATAATATCCACAAACAATGAACTGTTGACATAGCCTACAATCATAAACATCTTAGACACGTAACTTATCACAGCCACCAGAAGTTATTTGAGAATATACAATAAAGAAATGAGGAGAAAAATGAACTTGCCATGATGAACAACAGGTTTGACACCTGTTTCTTTTAGAAATACGATGGCAGGGGCAGATTCGACCCCTAACCTGTATAGATAGGACAATAGGTTATCTTACAACATCATTAAGTGAAAATTTAAATCAAGGGAGCAGAGCATAGAAGTACAAAAGAATAACTAAGTAAAGTTCAGCATTTCGCAACAAAGAGCTCTATTTGCTTTAATATTGTTTTTTATTTTTATTTTTATTTTTTTCCTTTTTCTCTTAGGCATGGAAGAAGAATCAATCCTACAAGAAAAGAATATTGCCTGGAGAACATGATTAGCTGGCTCAAATCACATCGTGTAAGTTCCACACATTAGTTTACAAATAGTCTTTTATGGGATGCTGCATATTGGCTGACTTATCCAATGAACATAATGTCTTCCTCTTTCATTAAGCTACGTACATCAATTACGAAGTACCTCAAGGTAACTTATCCCAAAAAACAAGAAGTACCTCAAGGTACTATTTAACCACCCCTGTCCACAGCAATCAATGCTCAAATTCTGTTGCTGCACTTTAATAGGTAGGAATTCTGTTATTTCATATAGATAGATAAAGTACAAAACTATAAACAACAAGATTTTCAGGTTTCATATATCATGTGGAGAAACTTGGATCTCCACAACAAAAGTTGTTATTTATAGCATTACTATGTATTCGACAAAACAACCCCACTCACAAGTTGAACTGTAATAAAAAGCCAACCAAATTGCTAACTGAAAAAAGATTCAGAACAGATTTCGAATATTTTTGTGAAATTTTAAAAGAAAGTTAATAAATGATCGGCTATATAGCGTAAGGATAGAGGAGTCATGTCAACTCCCAATTAGTTTGAGATTTAAGCCAAGTTGATTGATTATTAGGAATAAAGTAGTTATGAACATCCTTCAAAGATAGTAGAACCAAGTTACCCACTCTAATGTAAATCCAAAATGAGACTCATTCTGAAAGAATGTGGAAGATGTAAATAGAAGTATTAACCTGTGTATGGTTTACAATTACAGCTAAAGAAAAAATTCTAAAGGTTGAAGTCAACAAAAAGAAAATAGACTATACTTTATTCTTTTTGTAAACTCTTACTTAGAACCATTTTAAATCATTACCACATAAAGAAATACGAGGATATCATCATTATTTAGGTATTTCAACTTATAAAAATTAAGAAACTTTTAAAAAGTTAAAAAATCAAACAAATTCAATAACATATGAAAATTAAGAATCAAAGTACTCTCTTCATGTCATTTTCATGAAATGATTAAGATTGGGGTACTCGAGCAACTTTTATCCTTGACTACAATTTTCAACCAAAAAAAAAAAAAATAGAGTTCAAATCCATAAAACAACCATGGTTTATAGAAATTTTTGTAGTTCCTGAATATGTCTTTCTTGCCCTTTTTCCGAAAAGTCAATGTGTTGGTGCTCAAAATAGAGTAACTTTTAGCAAGTTTGAACTTCACCTTATTATATCCAAAAACAATTATACTCAACTTTTGGATGTAAATTATTAACATGTGCTAACACTGTAACACATGTACCCAAAAAAGGCTAAAATTTAGAATGATTTGACAGTTGTCAAATGATTTGGCAGTTGTTGATCTCTTCCAGTTAACTTCCAAGCTGTTCGAATTCACCCAGTGAGGAAAAGCCAACAGAAAATGGAAACCAACAAAGCTAAGAGAGACGATAAAGGAGGGAGAGGAAGGAAATTTGAGGAGAAAAGGGAAGCAGAAATCAAGAACTTATTCACAAACCCCTCTCCCTCCAAAAGAAAAAAGAAAGACAAATTAACATGAGACGGGAAAGGAAAAATGCAGAAATTAGCGGGAAAATGAAACAGCAAAACTAGTGCAGAAATTAGAAATGAAACTGCAAAAATAGTGTACATTACATATTCCACCACAATGAAGATTCTCCTTCCTGCCATAGCACGAATGCGAATGTAGCATAGGCTGAGTAATTCTTAGCAGCTTGACGAACAAATGGAGTTGCCCGTTCACCAGTTTGAGAGAAGAAAATGACCTTGACCTTATTATTAAGAAATATAAGAAACCTGTCAAATTCTAAGCAAGCGGCCTAAAACAAGTACACATGGCAGAACCAGGGTACTAAACATATTAGTGTAAATGGAAATATATCCTCACATTTTCAAGCAGGGCGTATTCTTGCATAGAATACAACTAGTCAAGCTACACTTCATCCAAAAAAAAAAAAAAAAAAAAAAAAGAAGAAGCTAGTCAAGCTATATGCAAAGCAATGTGTGTGTGCAGCCAGTCCATACAAAACACTAAAACTCGTGACAGAGACTTTGAACAAATCAAAAAACATGACAACTTAGTCAATGCCGGTACAGCAATTATTTAAACCATGTAGTATTAGTTAAAAAGAAGCTGCACAGCATAACATTCCCTCACTTTCTAGGAAACCATGGTAAAGGCATAAAGCATATTCTTCCTTTCAGGGACTGGGATTTAATTTAACTTTAATTTTAAACACTAAGAGGACACTTTGACAAGTGCTGCTTGGGATCTTTATTTTTTAAAAGTGATCACTTTCTAAAAGAAGATACGGCATAGTGAAGGTGATTTGTTATGGCAATACTTCAAATAACTTATTGATCGCCTTTTAAGGAGGATGTTTGAGCATCATCCCGTTATTTTGCTCAAAAGATACCACTAGCATCTTATAACTAGAAAAAAAAAGTTAATGATGGGATGCCCTTCATTCTTCAAGATGGTTTTACACGGATAGAGGAGTACGTGATTATGACCTTTGATAATTGCATTGTAATTGACCTGTTACATATGATCAGTATACATGCAGTAGAACTGGTAAAAATAAGGGCAACATTAACAGATACTTTAGTGTACATGTTAATCAAGCTAGTCAATCATAAGTTGCAGCAACTGCCCATCTCTCATCACTTAGTTTTCTTTCTTTTTTAAAACTCAAGTAGTTGGGAAGGCTGTCAGAAGTTGTACCTTGTGAGGTTTGCTTTTCAGCAGAAAATCCTGTGCCTGAAATTAAAAGAAGCTGTGAATCAGAATATATAAAGCAAACCAAGTATTAAAGCTTGCAAAACTTGTCCATTATCAACAAGCTAAGCACAAAATTTGCATGCATACTGATCCATCTAGAAGTTGCCAGACACAAGTGATGTGAATGTGGAAAAACTCGCGATATACAACTAGATGAAACACAGTTGTCTAATAGCCTGCTTGGCTAAGCTTTCGGGAGACAGGAAACAGTTTTTTTTTTCCTTGACAAGAAATGGTTTATTTTCAAAAAAAAAAAAAAGTACTCAACTATTTTGACGAATTAAGGAGTTTTGAAATATAAAGGACTTGATTATTATTTCAAAGAATTAAGGAGTTTGGCCAAACTTTAAAGAAAAGTATTCTAGGTAGTAGCTTAAACTAATTTTTCTGCAGCAGACTGGAAATAAAAATTTGTAACCTCTCCTTGAAAGCACAAGCAGCATTAATTTACAGGACAAAAATACCCTTACCAAAAATTAACATTTGCCAAAATATCCCTCTATATTTTACCTGTATGTATCTCAGTTATAATAACAATTATATAGATGTATAGGCTTTACGAATCAAATGAATATTAAATGACTAAAAGTATTGCAATTATGACTTTGAAATAACTATATTTATATTGATTTGTATTTTTGATTAATATTTTACATTTAATTAAATAAAATTGAGATTTAACTAAAGTCTTTTCATAATAAATATTTTTTTTTTGAGATGATAACAAAGTCTTTTCATAATAAATATTCAAAATCGTTTATCGGTTTAAGTAATATGGAAGGTAAAAGGTGAACCTCTTCTGTAGCTTTTTCATAATATGAGGCTCAAAAACACTTTATTGAAAGATTGGTCAAATATAAATAATTTCTCTAATACTGACAAAAACACCTTTTTTATGGGTTACTGACAAGTGACAAAAACAGTTCTCAAATGATTGACAAACCCAAACTGCTATTCTCTCAGACTTGCTTCTCTGATAAATCTACTTTGACAAATTCTTCTCAAAATAAGCAAATTTTGGAAGTTTGACCAAACCAGCCCACTCCTAAAAAAACAAGCTCGCTAAAATCTTTGTTCCTAAAATCCGACGAAACTACCATTTCAGTTTTTTCACACATTAACCCACCCATCAGCCAAATTATGCAATGACAGCAAAATAAAACAAAAGAATAAAGCTAAATCTCATGGTACCATTGACTCCTTTGAGTAGTACCGAATACGTGGCAAACTTAGAATGGTCGTCGCAACCCAATCAGTAATTGAATCAATGGAAAGTTCTCCTCCATACCTAGATTATCAAGTATCATTAGCAAAATACAATTAGCAGGAAATTGTGTTCAAAGCAAAGTAAGTCCACACTCTAGCTTTGAGCTCCAACCAAGAATACATGTCCGGATGACAAGAAAATAACATGAAGAATGGTGAGAAAAGGAAACTCACCTAGACATGCACCTTAAGCCTCTACAACCTGGGGGGAAAGCCACAAATGCTGGAATTCCTGTAAGTGAAGTCAAGTTAAAAGGGTGAAGAAATGGGGAATTTATGCATCAGTTAATCTGTCAAAGCATAATGAACTGCAATTCAAATTGATTTTGGTGGACGAGATAACCCCTATCAAAATCGTAAGCTAAGGAAAAACAGAGGTAAGTCCTAGATAAACATGTATATAGTCAAAATTTATCATATTTTCCTCAATCTCGGTTCCTTGTTCTTAGTGACCGAATATTAGACCTAGTGAGCTGAGTGCTGCAGAAGATTAGTGTATCTGAAATCTTCTCCTACCGTTTTCGCTTAATGCAACAATAGAAATCATAGCTCACTGGTGCAAATGTATAATTTACAGAATATAGCATCTAGGGAAGAGTTAATCATGATAAGGCCACTCCACCGACTATTCAGTTTCATATCTCCAGATCTTCTTACTACTGCAAAGGCATTTTGCATTGCCACCTCATATGTACTCGTTTCCAAATTCGATGAGCTATAGTACTTCAAGTCCATTGCATCCCTCCTCTAATGAAATTATAGCAGACATGATTCAGAACCTACTAGCAGCCATTACTGGTCAAGTGCTGCAGTTAAATTGCTGAACACCACATAAAGCTATCTAATTCCTTATTTTTTACTTTTTTTGCAAAAGACAACTAAAAATCCCAAGGGCCAGAGGCACAGTTTGAAACTCGGAGGATAACGGGCCCGCCCCTTTACCTTTCTCCACTTAAATACCAGGCTTATGTCAGTCCGCACGTAACAGTTATCTAAGTCTCATCTCATTCAGTCCCTAAAATATGTATTTATTTCATTATTAAGTTACCAATTGAATCTCACATTTCTGTAGATGATTTCACTTGAAGAATAAAATATCAGCCATAAGTATGAACTCCGTGAAATGCGTTCCAAGCTTGTATTTCAGCATAATATGATCGAACAGCTGCAGTATTCTGTAGAAGCATTTTTGAGGAATGACAAAGTAAAATTAACATTTGTTTATTAAAATACTTTCCATGTCTAAAAAATGGTAGTCCACCAGGTCCTTTCTCAGCTAGATATGTGGCAAGTTGAACATCAGCAAGATCAATAACTCCAGTATCTGCGACCCCATCCAGCAAAGTAACTGAAGAGACAAGATAGAAGAAATAAATGGGAAAACACACCAAATAACATTAGTAGGGTACAAAAGAAATACACCAAATAACATCAGCAAATTATAGATGGGAAATAAATGTCTGCAAAAATATTCCAACTCTTACCAATTCTCTTCCATTTGTTTAAAAATTGAGCACATCGCACACTCCCCGGAGAAAAAATCTAGAGAAGAATTTTGGTCAACGTTCATCATAGGAGTGAATAAATGGAAAAACTAAAAATTAAATAATGAAAGAGTATATAGTTGTGAGAAACTATACATATTGAGGTAATACAGGCTCGTCATGCCAAAAAGAGTTTCATGGATGTTATTGAACAATATTATCAAATGATGCAATTAACCCTTCATAACACCCGGATATATAAACGAGGGAGTACATTTTGGTTGATAAAATAGCATGCCTAGGTAAATCAGTGGAACTCTATATGTACAGAGGGTGAATAATGAAGACACAAACTTGTAGATACATAAGAATTCAAAAGAGTAAGAAATATTCCAGTTTAGCACATATATTAAACCTGAATTAACAATGCCTTGTCAGTTTCAAGCTTGGATCGAAAATTCTCAGAGCTTATAACATCAAAAGCATGGTCTTCATGATCTAAGATACAAAGATAGAGAAATCTGCATCAGACAAACATAGATAGTGAATCTAGAAAGAACAAAACTAAACTAAAATCACTGGTAGTATCACATTATCTCATCTTTCTGTGGGGTTGGGGGATGGCAGCAGTGAAAGTGCTTGCCTAGCAAAAGCCTATCTAAAGAGGTGTTACAAACCAAAAGAAAATGTCTCCAGGAGAGGAAAGCTGATTTCTGAAATACTTCGCCCAGCATACTGCTCTTTAGCCTTTTCAATAACATGCTGAATTGCCAAAGAAAAGATATATTAAAAAAATAAAACAGAACAAATTAATAGGAAACGTGAAATGAATCCACAGATTCCCATTTTTGGTACTAAATTATCTGTACAAACTAGAAAAGAAAACTTACGAACTGCTCATCAATACCGAATAAGTCATAATCTCTCTTCCAAATTTGATTTGTCAGCAATTCAAAAGCATAACGAGCCTGTGAAATAATTATGCAGCAATCATGCCATGGGAAAAATTCATGGTATGGAGGAAAAAGTGAAGAAAATTGGTCATGATAAGTGGCAGCAGCTATGAACACACCATGGCACTAGGAAAAATGCTAAGATGTGTCTTGCAGATCTAAATGCATGCAATACCATGGTTAAAGGCATTGAATGTGTACAAGCTAGCAATAAGAGAAACAACCATAATGATAAAGAAGCTGTTGGATAAAGCATCTGGCAATATTTGGACGGTTGGCATGAGCAAATCTTTTATGTCAAAAGAAGATAATATTTTCGAAAACAAAACAAACAAAGCCATGTTCGGATCAAAAAGAAATGTGAAAAGACTAGGGAGAGGACGTCAGCATGAAGATACAGTAATGGAGCAAACTAAATTAGCAAGTGATGAGACAACTAACCTTGATAAAATCGATGGTAGAAGGAACCTCAACGCCTAAATTCCTGTAAATAATACCATTTTATTTCCAGCAAATCAAATCCAACAAATAAATCCAAATCAATTTTCCTTGGTGTTCAATTACTAGATTTGACAGCAATGTTGTGGAATAGCTGAAAAGTGGTGCAATAAACCCGAAGCACATTCGGTACATATCTCATGGAAAACAATTATATAACGTTCACGACCATATCTACTTCACCTCATCCCAGCAAAAGGATATTACAAACGTTATCACGTTGGTGTACCTTATTAGTTCATTGGCAAAAAATGGAAATAAAATTTTCCAAAAATAAACGTCAACTTACAATTTTTTTTTTTCTTAAGTACGAATGAAGTAGGATTCTCAAGTTACAATTTTTAAACCAAGCATCGATAACTTAACACTTCGCTTAGATTAAGGGATAAATTTACAAGCATAACAGAGTCTCTTCTTTCTCTTTCCATTCGTTCACTTTTTAAGAAGTGGCATAGTGGAGCTATGTTTTATCGATTAACTGACTTTCTCACTGAGCAGTACACACTCGGGTTACATACGGGCATCTAGCGGGGATTAATTTTTTTAAAGATTATGGTGACCCATTAGTAGAAAATACTAAAGTTGCTGAAAATGCACTAATGCGGAGTAAAAGCAAAATTTGCACAAGATTCTACGAGTAGTGGCTATGTAACATCCATAAGATTCTATTAAAAGCGAAGATTGTGACATGTTTCAGAGAGATAGAGATAGAAATACTCCTCATTCATAGAAAGAAGTGCTTTCAAAAGACTGATAAAGGGGCCCATTTCAATAAGCTCCAGGAATGGAGGGAACAACCACTAGCAATGAAAATGATAATGTGGCAAAGGACAAGAACAACCTTGCAGTTGGTATTAAGACTACCATTTCCACTAGAACAAGTTTAAGTATAACACAAAGGCAAATCCAAACAAGAGCAGCTATTTAACAACAAGGCCATTGACGAATTTCAAGGAGTTCTTCGGAGAGTGACAGGACGTCTAGACTGAGAAAAGATTTGAGCATCTATAAGTTTCACGACAGCAAAATCAGTAAACCTATGTGATGAATATTGTATAAAGCATGAGGTTAATTCCACACATAGACACACACACCCTTAAGGTATGGGTATAAAGTATGAGGTTAATTCCACACACAGACACACACACCCTTAAGGTATGGGTCTTGGAGACACCGACACCCCTGAAGGTTCTAATGAGACATAAACACCCCTTAATGAGGTTGAATAATCACTCAAATTACCACAAAAAATTTCAAGCAGGAAATATTTGTGTTCTACTTTCAGGGTACCTATGTCCAATTGAAACCTTTAGGGGTCTTAGGGTCTAAACTCCATCCTTTATTGTGTTTGTGGAATTAACAAAAAAAGAAGTAATTTCATACAAAGGATAGAGGACTCAATGTTGGAAAAAAAAGTATATCTATTGTATATATTTTTTTAATATGACGCTGTATATTTTCTTTAATATGACACTGATATCCGGTCCCGCAACTAAGTCGAAGTGTCCAATAATGTTTACAGGTATAACAAAAGGTAATCAAGAACTATATAAATATGTAACAATGGATGCCCGTGAAAAGGACGTACCACTTTGAAGAGAGTTTCTCGTACGCCTGATTAACTTCCTCAATTGAACTCTGCGATTTGATACCCAATGCTACAAGAATCATGCCATAATTCAAAAAAACAACTCGGCATACAGTAAGAAAAAGAACTAAAAGAAAGAATCTACAGGATTCATAATGAAGTAATTAGAGTCTGGACTCACCATCATAATGGGAACGCGGAAAGGCACGAGGAATTACGACTAACTGATAGAAGAGTGAAGCACAGAAAAGTATAAAAGGGATAGAGTACGCCTTAAGTATCGACAGTATTGAAGAAGTCCCAGCTGGTTTTGCAGGAACCCTAGAAGCATAGGACGTCGCCATTATCGAACTCTGCTTTTCGGACAACCGGAGGAATTGTTCGGGGCTTGAGAATGTGATTAAAAGCAGTGGCCGACTACTGGTACACTGATGTCTCGGATCAGGACACGGTTTGATTCGTCTTTTATATTGTCGGGCCAAGTATTTTCCATATCATATTCGGAGTTGGGTTCGGGGTTTTCTTATACTAAACATCCTTATAATATCCCAAAATTACTTATAAATCTTTAAATTTTAAAATCTAACACTTAGACCCCTTTTATTATAGAAATCATATACAAATATTAGCTGGAGTACTACTTTTATTTTACTAGGATGTTATGCGCTTAGTTTTGATTATTAATAATAATAACTGTCTTCCACTTTTAAAATATAAGCTATTTGTATTTCCTTAAACAAATTATACAATTCTTTTGAAATGATTAAAA
The DNA here is from genome assembly GCA_002018475.1 of Nicotiana obtusifolia. Taxonomy (NCBI): domain Eukaryota; kingdom Viridiplantae; phylum Streptophyta; class Magnoliopsida; order Solanales; family Solanaceae; genus Nicotiana; species Nicotiana obtusifolia. The sequence goes on from MCJB01030748.1 coordinate 120,034, forward strand.
TTAAATAATATTTTATCATATAAGAATTTTTATTTTTTATTATAGTTTATATTGTTTCGATTCAAATTATCTTAAATTTATTTAACTAGATCAACTCTTCTTTCTGTAAAATTTCCATTACATAAGGAACTATATTATTTTCAGAAAAATATATATAATATTATTATATTTGTGTAGTATTTTCATCATACAAGGGATATAAGTATTTGATTTTAAAATGTGAAAAATTATCTGTTAATTGAGTCATATTACAAGCAGGGGCGGAATTGTTTTACCAAATGTCATACAAATAATACGACAATTTTAACAATTACAATATATAGTACAGGAGTGACCACTTAATGCAGCTCTCTTCTTGGTCTAGTGGTGTAGTGCCTGCCTCATCTCCTTAAAGACCAAGTGGTGTTCGATCCTCCTTGATAGCTATTTTTTGCCAAATTTTGAAGCTTATTTTGTTTGGAAAAATAAAGTAGGTTGAGCAGGATTCCTGACCTAAAATTCTATAACCACGGGGATAACACGTAATCTTTTTTTTTTAGTTATGGAAAAATTAAATAATAAGTAATTAGGCTATTTGTTCCTTTCTTTACATGTGACACCGCTTACTAACAAGTTTTGTGTAACCCTTGACTACAAGAATGTTTAGAGTAATTTAGTAAAAGTCAAATGGTTGCACTTTGGAAGTCCAACTTGATTGTTTAAACAGGAATTTGTCAATTTTGGCAATACGAGTAGCATAACTTATTTCTTATTGTACACGTAGAAATCGAGCTCGCCTATTGCATGATAGACCGGGAATGAACATAATGAATTGTAGATCAATCATGGATTTCATCGAACCTAAGCACGAGGTTGGAATCTGTGTCTTCAAGATTATCGAGTCCGTAATCCCGGAACTGACCACGACTCCAAGTTAGCTCGAGAAAATATTATCAAACCAAAATAACGGAAGGCAGAAATATCCGTAACCGGTCGGATATCACGGTGGGAATTTCGGCACGTATCAATGAAACCGATAAATTAGCAAATCATGAGATTTTTACCTTATATAGAATAGTACCTAAAGTAGGACTCCTCTACTATATAAAGAGGGTCTAATTATTTGTAAAGGACATTGTAACACGCATCCCAAAGAAATAAACTATTATTTCTAGTCATTATTATCTTATCTCTCTGTTCTATAACCGATTGCAGCATCTTTGACTCGAGGGTGACCAACTTCCAAGGCCAAGATTGTTCAACCTGCGTGGTTTGCATTTACTTTTTTATCATTTATTTTAATTTTAATCTGATTTCTCATTTTTGTATCAAGTTAGATCACGTATTCTTAAAACCGCGTATAAATTCAATTGTTATCCGATTTTGAGGGTAAACAGTTTGGCACCCACTAAGGGGCTAAGGATAATAGTGGTTATTTGATATAAATCTCCATAACACACACTGCTTTACACTTGCACTTTAAAGTGTCCTTGATTCTAGGCTAAAGTACAAATATGTCAAACTCTCAATCAGCACCTTTGCATATTGACAACGAGTCTGGTCACCAAGGTGAAAATAACAACATAGTGCCCGGTAACGAGATATCACCTGCTGATCCCGCTGGAATTCTGATCGCAGATCCGATTGACGCTAATTCGCATGTGGCTATCGATGCAAACTTGCCTACTGACCCTAAGAATAGCGTTTGTGGTGGAGCCCGATCGGCAACTCGAAACACGCAAAACGTTAAAGGAGATGGGATCAGTCTACGAGTGATCTTCAAAATGTTGCAGGCTCAACAGGCAGCGATAGCTTAGTTACAGAACCAAAGCCGTGCACCAAGTAAGGTTGAGCCCGATCCTCCCCGAGAAGTCACCCGCAGGGATGAACGTAGAAAGGTCGAACGAATGCGAATCGGGAGCTAACCCCGAGATCATAAAAGTGCTCGAGGAGGTAACAAAACGGATAGAATCAGAGGAGAAGAAGATCGAGGCTAACGACAAAAAGGTGGAAACCTACAATTCCAGGATAGACCAAATTCCAGGAGCACCTCCAATATTGAAGGGTCTGGATTCCAGGAAGTTCGTGCAAAAACCTTTTTCACCAAGCGCGGCTCCGAAGCCGATCCTCAAGAAGTTTCGTATGCCCGAGATACCCAAGTATAACGGAACGACCGACCCAAACGAGCATGTAATCTCTTATACATGTGCTATCAAAAGGAACGACTTGGAGGACGATGAGATCAAGTCTGTTCTGTTGAAAAAATTTGGGGAGACCCTGTCAAAGGGAACTATGATATGGTATCACAAATTACCTCCTAATTCTATTGACTCATTTGCTATGCTTGCAGATTCTTTCGTAAAAGCACACGCAGGTGCCATCAAGGTCGAGACTAGGAAATCGGACCTTTTCAAAATCAAATAGAAGGATAACGAGATGCTTAGAGAGTTCGTGTCCCGGTTTCAAATGGAACGAATGGATCTGTCGCCGGTCGCTGATGATTGGGTTGTTCAAGCTTCACTCATGGACTTAATATTTGAAGCTCGGTGACTTCATAGCAGCTGAAGCAGCACTTAATAGAATACCTGGTTGTTACATGGGCTGACGTGCACAACCGATATCAATCGAAAATCAGAGTCGAGGATGATTAACTCGAGGCCCCTTCGAGGTCAGTCTATCCCGTCAGAACCCTCGATAGAGTCAAGAAAGATATCGATCGCGGACCGAGGCCAAACAGGGATAGGTATCAGCCGTATAATGGAGATCGGAGAAGCAGCGGGTCCGGCCGAAACTCCTTGAGAAACAAAAGGAGAAATGACCAGGGTCAAAGCAGCCGGGGGCTTATGACCAAAAATGGCTTCGACAAGTCCAAAGACTAACCGAGGCTATCGGAATATAAATTCATTGTCGATGCTGCCACCATTGTATCAGCTATCGGGCACATCAAAGATACTAAATGGCCTTGACCTTTATAGTTTGATCCAACCCAAATGGATCCTAACCAAATGTGCGAATATCATGGCACTCACGACCACAGAACGGAAGATTGTCGACAGTTAAGAGAGGAAGTGGCCCGTCTATTCAACGACGGGCACCTTCAGAAGTTCTTAAGTGACCGAGCTAAGAATCATTTCGAGAACAACGATTCTAACAAACAGGGAGAACAAGAAGAACCTCAACACGTCATTAACATGATCATTGGAGGGGTTGATATCCCACAGGGGCCAATGTTGAACGCATCAAAGTATCCATCACTAGGGAGAAACGAACTCGAGACTACGTACCGGAGGGAACTTTATCTTTCAACAACAAGTATGCGGAAAGGATCGTGCAGCCCCACAATGATGTACTGGTAATATCTTTACTCGTAAATAAAATCGGGTTAAACGTGTGTTAATTGATCCAGGTAGCTCGGCCAACATCATTCGATCAAGGGTTGTGGAGTGGCTCGGTCTACAAGACCAAATCGCGCCTGCGGTTCTAGTTCTGAATGGATTCAACATGGCATGTGAGACCACTAAAGGCAAAATCCCATAAACACCGCTGGGACCATCCAGGAGACTAAATTATGTGATCGAAGGGGACATAAAGTAAAACGCTTTATTCGGGAGGCCATGGATTCAAAACATGAGGGAGGTGCCCACGACACTACACTAGGCACTAAAATTCCCAACACCCGACGGGGTTAGAACAGTTTACAGAGAATAGCTGGCTGCGAAGGAAATGTTCGCGGTCGAGGAGATAATACCGGCATCTACAGTTCCGACATTGAAGGGCCCAAATCAGATGGCAAAAAGCAGGGCCAAATAGCAATCACTGGTTCCATCTTCGACAGATTTGGGAAAACTAGAGCAAGCCGAGGATGATGATTATGGGGTTCCCAGATCTTTTATAGCCCCCGATGATTCTGACTCACTAAGTCGATGGTCGAGGAGCTGGAACAAGTCATATTGCGAGGAAGCTTGCCCAATCGAAAGGTATACCTAGGCACGGGGCTAAGCTCCGAGCTCAGGGAAAAACTCGTTCGATTTCTTATAACTAATGAAGATTATTTCGCTTGGTCCCACCTCGATATGACAGGAATCCCGCCAGAGATAACCACTCACAAGCTAATCCTGGACCTAAAATTTTACCCGGTTAAACAAAAGAGGAGACCCCAGTCCGAGATCAAGCTTGCTTTCATCAAGGATGAGGTATCTAAACTTCTTAAAATAGGGTCAATTTGGGAGGTTAAATACCCGGATTGGGTAGCAAACATAGTGGTAGTCCCTAAAAAAGGAAATAAACTAAGAATGTGTGTAGACTACAAAGATTTGAATAAGGCATGCTCCAAAGACTCTTTTCCTTTGCCTAACATCGACCGTATGATCAATGCCGCGGCCAGCCACGAGATCCTCAATTTTCTCGATGCCTATTCCGGGTACAATCAAATACGGATGGACCAAGGTGATCAGGAAAAAACTTCTTTCATAACTAAATACGGCACATATTGTTATAATGTAATGCCGTTTGGATTAAAAATGCCAGTGCCACTTACCAACGCCTATTAAATCAGATGTTCGAGGAATAAATATAAAAATCAATGAAAGTTTACATTGACGACATGTTAGTTAAGTCCTTGCGAGCAAAGGACCATTTAAAAAATTTGCAGGAAATCTTCAGCATACTGAAACAGTACAATATGAAGCTGAACCCAGAAAAATGTGCATTTGGAGTTGGGTCGAGTAAGTTCCTCGGATTCATGGTATCCAATTGGGGAATCAAAATCAATCCTGATAAACTCAAAGCCATCGAAGATATCACGGTCGTGGACAATATAAAGGCCATGCAAAGGTTAACCGGGTGAATAGCCGCCCTGGGCAATTTATTTCGAGGTCCTCCGACAAGAGCCACGGATTCTTCGCACTGTTGAAGAAGAAGAAGAACTTCTCGTGGACCCCGGAATGCTAGAAAGCTTTGGAGGAACTCAAGAGGTATTTATTGAGCCCGCCCCTTCTTCACATACCGAAGACAGACAAACAACCGTACTTGTACTTGGCGGTCTCGGAAATAGCAGTAAGTGAAGTCCTAGTTCGGAAAGAACAAGGTATGAAATTTCCAATTTACTATGTTAGTAGGACCTTAGGTGAGGCCGACATTAGGTACCCTCACCTGGAAAAACTGGCGCTCGCTTTGCTAATTGCCTCTAGGAAGCTAAAATCGTATTTCCAATGCCACCCCATATGTGTCGTAACTACTTACCCATTGAGGAACCTTATGCATAAGCTCGAACTCTCGGGCTGATTGGCCAAATGGGCCATAGAAATAAGTCGGTACGATATTGAGTATCAACCTTGAACCGTCATTAAGTCTCAAATTTTGGCAGACTTTGTGGCCGACTTTGGACCGGCCCTAATACCCGAGGTCGAAAAAGAGTTATTGGTTAACTCAGGAACTTCCTTGGGAATTTGGACCCTCTCCACGGACGGCACCTCAAAAGCAAAAGGGTCCGTACTAAGCATCGTACTAAAGCCACCAACAAGTAATATAATTAGACAATCTATTAAGACTATGAAAATTGACTAACAACGAGGCCGAATATGAGCCATGATTGCAGGCCTTGAACTAGCCAAGCACTTGGAGCAGAGGTGATCGATGTCAAGCGCGGCTCCCTTCTTGTGGTAAACCAAGTTAATGGAATATTCGAAGTCAGAGAGGAACGAATGCAAAGATACTTGGACAAATTATAGGTGACATTACATCGATTCAAAGAATGGACTCTGCAACATGTCCTCGGGATCAAAACAGCGAGGCCGATGCCCTCGCTAAATGGAGGTCGTCGATCGAAGACGACGAGTTCAATTCGGGGAAAGTCGTACAACTTATGAGGTCGGTGGTGGAAGAAGGCCACGTCGAGATCAACTCGACGAGCCTAACTTGGGACTGGAGGAATAAGTATGTGAAATATCTCAGATCCGGTAAACTGCCCTCGGATCCAAAAGAGTCGAGGGCCCTGCGTACAAAGGCAGGCTGATTTGGCCTATCCGAAGATGGAACCTTATTCAGAAGAACGTTTGATGGCCCACTTGCAATATGTTTAAGGCTGGGTGATATTTGGTATGTTTTGAGGGAAATCCATTAAGGTACCTGTGGAAATCATTCAGGCGCCGAATCGTTGGTTCGAAAAATAATCAGAGCTGGTTATTACTGGATCAACATGGAAAAAGATGCAAAGGAGTTCGTTCAAAAATGTGATGAATGCCAAAAACACGCTTCGATGATCCATCGACCCGGGAGCTACTGCTTTCGGTTTTGTCACCATGGCTGTTCATGAAGTGGGGAATGGATATCGTTGGCCCCCTTCCGTGGGCACCCGGAAAGGCTCAATTTATATTGTTTATAACTGACTATTTTTCTAAGTGGATGAAAGCCCAGGTGTTCGAGAAAGTCAGGGAGAGGAGGTCATCGATTTCATTTGGGACCACATCATATGTCGATTCGGAATTCCGGCCGAGATCGTATGCGATAATGGGAAACAATTCATTGGAAGCAAAGTAACCAAATTCCTTAAAGACCACAAGATCAAAAGAATCCTATTAACACCCTATCACCCTAGTGGGAATGGACAGGATGGATCCACCAACAAAATCATACTCTAAAACCTTAAAAAGAGGTTAACCGACACCAAAGGAAGATGGAATGAAATATTACCCGAAGTCCTGTGGGCATACTGTACAACCTTGAAGTCCAGTACCGGGGCTACCCCGTTTTCTTTGGTTTATGACGCCGGAGCTTTGATACCGGTCGAGGTCGGGGAACCAAGTACCAGATTTCGATATGCAACAAAGGAATCGAACGATGAAGCTATGCGTACGAACTTGGAGCTATTAGATGAAAGGCGCGAAGCTGCCCTTGTTCGGTTGGTAGCCCAAAAATAGCAGATCGAAAGATATTATAATCGAAGGGCTAACCTTCGACACTTCAATATTGGGGATTTGGTGCTAAGAAAGGTCATGCTAAGCACCTGAAACCCGAAAGAAGGAAAATTGGGGCCGAATTGGGAAGGACCGCACCAAAATATCAAGATCACCGGAAAAGGATCCTACAAGCTCGAAACAATGAATGGCGAGAAACTGCTGAACAACTGGAATATAACTCATTTAAAACAATATTACTGCTAAGGTATGGCTTCGTTCTTCCTTTTACTTGCATCTTAAACTAACCCCTACAGGTAACCAACTAGGGACGGTACGAGATTTTAGGTCTAAAAGCACGCGTTGCACTCTTTTTCCCTTGAGCTAGTTTTGTCCCAAATGGGTTTTCCGGCAAGGTTTTTAACAAGGCAACAAGTAAATCGTGCTAACTTAGAATTGAAGGCCGGCAATGAACTGGTGACGATGATCATAACAGCGTTCGAGGCCTCTCTTCGATCAACCCCGAACGCTGGAGGGCATTACCCTCTGATATCGACTTTGGCATGGAAAGAAACTTCAGGATTGAAAGGTCTCGATCGATAGGATTCAATGTAAGGGCCAAACGATCGAATGAACCGAGCTCACATAGACTGCTCGAACCCTGACACAAATCATGTACGCATACATTACTATTATGCTCAAGAATAAAGAGAAGTCTCTTCCATGCAAACAACCTGTTTATCTTTAAAAAAAAATGTCCTTTACTTTTCTTAAGGAATTTCATGCTTCCGATCCCCTAAGGGAAACGAGCCCAAGGGCCGCCTTAACCGAAGTTCGAATAATCATTCTCTCTCTTGGGGACTGTCGTTCGAAAACAAACTCGGACAGTCCAAGCTATTAGACCTCGGGGGTATAAGACCTAATAGGCAACCCCCAAATTTTAAAGGCCATGACCGCCTCTACTCGGGGACTATTATCTTAGGCAAGCCCGGATAACTCAGGAAAGAAAGCCCACTGGGCGACACCCGAACTAAAAGGATACGACTATATTAACACGACTTGTAGACGTCTAAGACCTGTAACAAAAACAAGGCCTTCAAAATTAAAAAAAATTCATAACGTGTTCCAAAGGCTACCCTCGATAGCTTGAGGAAAGAAAACTTTCGGTCACACCGAACCCCCACAATGCCTTAAAACAAAAAAAAGTTGAAGGCAAGGTTTCTTCGAGTCTCTAAACGAAAACCAACTATTACATGCTAAGGCATTTAGATCTTTGCAAATAAAAATAAATAAGGCAGAGAGAAAATTAAGGCCTTATATTCATAAATCAGAAATTTCTTTTATAAGGGCCGAACAACCCAATGAGAATTTGTACAAAGGCCAACGGCCTCAACAAAAATACAGAAAAACAAAGACATATAAAAAACCTAAGGGGCCTAGTCTTTGTTGGGGGCCGCGTCATCATCTTCGGGGCCTCCGCTATCTTCGGGCTCGTCCTGATCTTCAGATCACTAGGAATCCTCCTCCTCGGGATAAGCTAGCTTCCTGGACTTGGCTTTGCATACCTTGGCATTCTCGATTTCGGCCAACAGGTCAAAACCCTAAGCTCGAGCTCCCTCGAGGGCCTTTCTTCGGGAGTGCCACTTCATAGGCTTCACCAAGTTTCTCACTTGATCTTGAGCCGCTTCGTTATCGGCCTTATGTTGTGCCACCCTCTCATCTGCCTCGGCCATAAGCATAGCAATCTCTGACTTGGCCACCTCAAGTTCCTTGGCAAGATTTTCTTGGTCGGAGATCGCCGAGCTCGGTAGAGACTGAAGCTCCTCGATGTTTTTGTCCTGTACCAAGGCCTTTCCTTTTACAGCCCGGAGTGGACCTCAGTCGAAGCCAGTTGTTCTCGGGCAGTTTCCTTTTTCGAGGCCAAGCGGTCGATGGTTTTTCTTCCATTCTTTAGTCTCAACTTTCACCATATCCACCTCCGCCTGGAGCTGCTCGATCTGGTCAAGTTTTTTTTGAACCTGCATGTTCGGGTTATTAGCCACTATGTCTGAATCATCGTCACTAACTTTCAAATACTCACCTTACCTGCTCGACCAGGTCGGCATGCTCCTTCCGAGCCTCTTCTAGCTCGGACTGGAGCTTCTCACTAAGAAGCTTGTAAGCATCCCTCTTCTCAATAAGCGCCCCGGTTTCATCCTCGTGTTCGTTTAACTCTTCCTAATACGGAGAAAAGCTTCATGATGAAGCACCGAGGCCTGGGAACACATAGAAGGATGTTACGATTGATTGCAAATTAATCTAAGTACATAATAAAAAGCTATTCGAAGTTACTCGATTCAACGCATGTTGAGCTTCGTTAAAAAGATAGGGGGCCTCCACCTCGTCCATTTCGGCCAGATCCTTTTCGGTCACAGGCATCGAAGATAGCTGGCAACCCCACGAAGGTGGAGAGAACCTAGGCATCTTCCGGTATGGATATGATGATTGACCGCTTCCGGTCAGGATCTGCACTCAGGGCTGGGAACCGGTCTACTAACCCTCGGACTCGAAGAAGATCCGCCAGCTCCCGAAGACGGCACCCTCTTTGGTACCGGTAAGTCTCCTAACCCGGTGACATCCTCCGAGGCGGTAGAATCTAAGCCATCGAAGAAGTTGTTGAAGGAATATGCCTCCGCTTGAGGCCCCTCATTTGGGCTTCCTTTCAACATATGGGCCTCGTTTATCATGGAGTCGGTGAATGATGGTGACTCGGAAAGATAAATCACCCCCAGCGCATCCTTCGGGGCATTTCCCTCAACCCGAAGAGAACCAACCGTGGTCTCCTTGTGGGCCTCCCTAGCTCGAGGAAAAATGGCCTCGTCCTTCCCTGTTTCAGAGACCTTGGCCACTGCCTCCTCATCGGCTACCCGGTTTGAGACAGCTCGATACCGCTTCTACGCGGGTCATCAGCTCAGATGCTTCTTCTTCTTCGGACTCGTCCCTCAATCGACTGAGTGAATCCGATGGGACCTCCCGGAGCTGGCACTTTCCTTGGATTTGCGCACCAGCCTCCTTTTTGGTGTTTTCTTCTCCGAGTTCAGAGAAATCGGAGCCCTTTTTCGTTTCTTCTATTTATCCTGCTCGGAACAGATGGTTCGGGGAGGATGTCTTCATCACTGGACGGGGACCTCATTTCGACATCTTTGGGAAGACCTGCAAAGGAAGAAAAAGTGAGAATGAATGCAGCTAAGAAAACTAAGTGTTAATTGACCCAGAAGAGAAATCTCACCGTGAGCATGGGCCTCCTACCGGCCCTTCAAAAATTCGCGCCACGCGCGCTCGCAATAGAATTTTTGCGACACGATGCCCTCGACCCACTCCTTGAGTCGAGGAACTGTGTTTGGCATCCGAGCAACAGCTGCATCACAAAGAATCGATAAGAAGAAGGGCAAAAGGAAAATGATAAACAAAATCTTAAAGGCAAGTTTATACTTACGCTTCATGTTCCATTTCTTAGGAAATGACATGTCCTCGTCAGGGATTAAGTCCGAGGTCCTCACGCGAACAAATCGGCCCAACCAGCCTCGGTCCCGATCCTCGTCGATGCTCAAGAACGGGGCCTTACTGGCCCAACGGGCAATTTTTATTAGCCCCCCTCGATAGAGTCGGAGACTGTACAGATGCATGAGGTGATCGATGGTAAAGGGACACCCTTTGAGTTTCCTCACGAAGAAGCGAAGAAGAATTACAATCCTCCAAAACGAAGGATGAATCTGTCTAAGAGTCACCTCATGCCTTTTGCAAAAGGCTATAATAACTAGATCTAAAAGACCTAGCGTAAAAGAGTAAGTGTAAACACTTAAAAAATCCTCCACGTGGGTGGTGATCAATTCCTCGGGGGTAGGGAGCACTGCAAGCTTATGGACATCGTCGATGACCAAACATATGTACCTCGAGACCGGCTCGCACCGACCCGGTACCGAGGAGGCTTTCTCAACCTTGAAATCAGCTCCGATTGGGCACGCCTCAAGGACAAACATCTTGTGTCGGTTCGTCAGTGACAACAGGCGAAACGCTCTCATACGGTCTCGAGGAAGAGGGGTTTTCTTCTTAAGGAATGGATTTTGAAATCTTTGCCATTACTTCTAAATAGAGGAGAAAATGAGGTGCTTAAAAAAGAGGAGGTGTAATTAGCAAATAACTTATGAAAGCTTTCAGAAAACCAGAAGGGAAGAAGTTTTAAACTTAAGCTTTCAGAAAACCAGAAGATGAGAGTGACGAAGTTTTCTTAAAACACAAGAACAAAATGTTTGAATGTAAAAGTTCTAATGAATGGATGAAAATGGTATTTATAGTTTTCTCAAACGGCGGTTAGTATCCTGAAGTGGCAGACCGTTAACTACACGCATTTAATGCCTTGGAGATTGGACCGACGGGACGTTTCAACTATTCTTATCGCTTACGTCATAAATTCGTCGTCATGATTTATCAGAGTGAGAATCAGAAGCTCGTATTGTTTTTCATCATTTACTCTCCGAAAAACAAGAGGATTTGACATCATGTTTTTGTTATTTATGTCATGATATATCGAAGTGAGAATCTGAGGCTCATATCATTTCTCGTAATTTACTCTCCGAAAAACGAGGGGACTATCTGTATACGTTCGAAACCGAGCTCGCCTATTGCATGACAGACCGGGGATGAAACATAATGGATTGAATATCGATCATGGATTCCATCAAGCACGAGGTTGGAACCTGCATCTTCAAGATTATTGAGTTCGTAACCCCCGAACTGACCCCGACTCCAAATTAGCTCGAGAAAACATTATGAAACCAAAATAATGGAAGGCCAAAATATCCGTATCCCATCGGATATCACGGCGGGAATTTCGGCACGTATCAACGAAACCAATTAATTAGCAAATCATGAGATTTTTTACCTTATATAGAATTGTATCTAAAGTAGGACTCCTCTACTATATAAAAAAGGTATGATTATTTGCAAAGTACATTATAACACGCATCCCAAAACAATAAATTGTTATTTCTAGTCATTATTATCTTATCTCTCTGTTCTGGCATCGATTGCAGCATCTTTGACTCGAGGGTGACCAATCTTCAAGGTCAAGATTGTTCAACCTGCGTGGTTTGCACTTACTTTTTTATCATTTATTTCAATTTGAATCTAATTTCTCATTTTTGTATCAAGTTAGATCACGTATCCTTAAAACCGCGTATAAATTCAATTATTATCCAATTTTAAGGATAAACACTTATAAATAGGCATTTTGGAAGAAATCAAAGGTGAACCTAGAAGTAAATAATGACGCCTCGATAAGCTTTTATTCATACATGACATACTTGTATACTCTTTTATTGGGTATAAAGGATACTACAAGATGTCTTGGATATCTCTGAGGACTTGAGTTAAAGAATTGTTTATTGTACACCCTATACTTTACCCATAAAAATAATAGTATTATTTAATCTTTTTCTTTGTAAATGTATATTCTATTATCAATTAAAACTTCGAAGTGACATATTTTTGAAAAATGTGTGCTAAACATTGAAAGAATTATTTAATAGTGTTGACAGACAAACTTGGCTTTATATTAGTTGAGTTGGTAGTGAAAACTTTAGAGATTTTTTTTGGTTATTTTAGAAGTTATAGAAGGCCAAGGAAAAAAGGTTTGGGTTTTGAGGTTTCACAGCACAATGAGTAGAAGGTGAGAACAAGCATTCTAACAATTGACCACGAAAAGAATAATAACAATCACATATTGAATAAAAAATTGTATATTTCTTGAAAATTTGATAGCTGAATCAAAGATAAGATGAATGAATCAAGTTAAACCCAAACTAAAAAGTAAGAGTGATGGAAGAAGAACTATCATCATTTACAATACAGTAATAGTAGATTCTGAATAAAGAGATATTTATATTAATAAAAGACACATATAACAAAGATATATTGATTCTTGAAGATACGCAAAAATAGTTCTCTTCAAAGTGTATAGCTGTTATAACCAAGATAGTATAGTAGGAAATTTATATGGATAGAGCATTGTACAAATTAGACTCATGTAACTGTCTTTAAACTGAACCATCAAAGTGCACGTCCTCGGCACGATCGAGATACAAGTTCTAAGTGACTTGTCCCAAGCACAAATATGTTCTGATCCACTTCAAATTATTATGGTTCGATCTCCATAACAATCACATGCTAAAGTTGTTAGATCTATCAATATCACAATCCGCTAATAATAACTAAATTTTGAATTCTGTTAGTCAAAAAAATGCTCTCCTTGAATTGTATCTATTTATAAATGAATTGTATCCACTAATAATTCTAATTGATGGATACCACAAGACCTTGTAAGTAAGGGTTAAAATAGAGAAAATAGCTATCAGCCCATCAGCAAAACAGAGGAGACCTTCCTTCTTCACTCAGAGTATTCAACATTACAGGTTGAGCCTAAGTTTGCATTAAGACAAATCTCATGGATCGATTTTCGCTACTGCGTGTTATTATCATTAATAGACAAAACAACAGCCAATATAATTTGAGATTATAATTACCACGCGCTAATATGATATTGGTCAATTGCAGTATGTCATCTTATACCTCCCTAGTAATGTTTGTGATCTTATTCCACACAACTGATAGCAGCAAATTCAGGATTTAATTGTATAGGTCAAAAACTCTCTAATATAATTAATTTGTGTTAGCATTAAGGAGGCATTCACAGGCTTCTATGTGTCACCAACAATTCCCATGTAGACCTGCCCAAAGTCGAAGTGACTTTAGAAGTAGTGAAGGTTGTGGTTGAAGAGTTGCCAAAGATCAAGGTCAAGGAGTCGTCAAAGATCGAGGTCGAGGTCGAGTATCCTTGACAGAGTTATAATGGCTAGTTTCAAGATAGGATATTAAAGAGAATATTCTAGTGGATATGCACCTGTACCATTAGGGTTTCTAGCAATATGTTTTTTATAAATAGAAAGAGATACAACGAGAGGAGGGAGATATTCATTTGTAAAAAACACATTGACTTTACAGAGAGAATCTGGACCTATTATAAGCATCCAAAAATAACCTGTTTATTAAGATTCTTGTCTTGCATTTCTATTGGATCCAAGAACAACCTAAGTGTTCAAAGGCTTATTGATCATTCATCATCGTCAGAGGGAATATTCACATATCTCACCCTTTTTCGAGTGACTCACACGTTCTTATTTACTTAAATGTCATTTAATGCTATTTATTATCATTTAATATCATATTCCATCCTTTTGGATCATTGACATTGTTATTATTGCTTATATTTATTGCCATCCGAATTCATGTCTTTTGTCATAAAACCGCTAACTTTGTCTTTAGGATATTATTATTGGCTAAAATTAACTCTTCTATATTTAAATCTAATTGGTTGAACCAAGATATATATTTTTTGGTCAAACATTAGTTTCTCTGAGTTCAATCTTTAAGATTCTTAGCATTAAATTCATTATATTTTTAAAATTATGAGTTCATATCTACTATTTTTTGTGATTTTAATGAATTTTGTATGTAAATTTATATTTTACTTTATATTTTGAATTTAGATGAATCTGGTATTGTAAAGCTGCATTTGCCCCCGAACAATTGGATTATACCAACGTGCTCCAGAGCCACCACTGAAATATTAATTGAACAGCAGTTTTTGCCAACATTCAGTGAACCTGTTCATCACTTTTATTGACTTGAACCCCAAAATTGACTTTGTCCATCTTCCTAAATAGTGCCTACTTTAAAAACATAATGTGATAATGACATGGAACTCTTCCTACAATAGGACATTCAGAAAATTCGTAGATGAAGTTAGTGGCGGATCCAAGAATTTGAGGTTGTGGGTGCTTTATTTTTTTTAACGTAAAGCTACACTTAATTATATAATATAAGTGCAGAATTATTTGAAAACGATAATGGAAAGTGTTAGTAAGAAAATTGCAATTTATATTATCATTAAAAGAAGACCTCTACGCACAAGTCATAATTGTGGTCGGCAACTTTTTATATTTTAAAAAAGATAAGTAATAGCATCATTGCTTATCCTTACATATATTTTTTTGTTATACAAGCAAACAAAAAAATAATTTAGAAATTCAAGAAGGGTTTGGACTCTTTTGGAAGTTGATCTTTTTTCTATTTTTTTGATATAATCGATTAGATAAAAAAAAAAAGGAAAGTAAAAGAGATTCTCTATTGAAAAGCATTAAAAAAATTAGTTTGGAGCGAAAAGGAGCCAGATGTGTTTAAAAGAAATCAAAAGAGAAGACCTAAGATAAGGGGAAAGAACAAGAGTATTATAAGTATTCTGCATTCATTATAATTATAGTACTCCACATAGGGCTCAAACCCTCGCCATTCGCGTCCTCAAGATTTCAGCACCCGGCTGCTATCAAAGCAGTCATCAGAATCTTCATTTTCTGGGTGCTTGCTATTTAATATATATTTGTTATGTTATTATTTTTTTTATATAATTATACATACTCGACGTCAGGTTAATGAGTGCTCGAATACCCATAAAAACTATATGTAGATCCGCCCCTGGATGAAGCAACCACCCATTACTCTATGTTCTGCCTAATTCAATTAGTTCCCAGATTTTGCTCAACAATTGTCAACTTTGATGTAAATGTTTCGCATGCTGAAAATCAAATAAAATATTATCATGACCACAAATATGTTGGCTAAACATGCGAAGTCGAAGAGATATATGCTTTTCTCAACTCAGCATGCAGAGGCAGCTTTAAAATTTCTAATATACGTGTGCATTACAAAAAAAGAGGACGGAGAAATATATCAAGTGGAAATTGATCCCTACACTTTTTATTAAATAACTCAATCTTTAATCAAGTGCACCAATCAACGTCTTGAAACATAAGTGCCAACAATTAATATTATATCAATAATAAAAAAATATGTACATAAAATATCTAATTTTACAATACCATAAATTTACGTGCCCCATAATTATACCTATAAATCCGCCCCTGTCACCGTGGCCAGAATTGAAAGGTAACTAAGTGTTGATGACTGCCCTATCAGTTAGTTCTTGGTTTTTGTCTTTCTATAAAAGCTTAATGTATATTCCCTCCGGTTCACTGAGTGACTTTTTTGGCTGTTTCACCACATATTAAGTAATTCATCTTTTAGTATTAATTAACAATAAATTAAAGTAACCATATTAACCTTAATTTACTCATTGAAAATATAACAAATTACTTCTTGGCTCTTTACTCCAACGAAAATTTTAAAAAGAAAAAATTAATTCTTTCTTGATATCTGAAAAAATCAAATATGTTGAAAAAAAAAGCCAAAAAATTATTTTAAGTGGACAGGAGTGAGAGTAATTAGTAAACAATTGTAAAGACACATGGGATAGTATCAATGTGACAAAAGGAGGATATGATTGAACTAAATTTAATATAGTGAAAGAATAGGAAAAAAAGAGGAAGAGTAATAAATGAACATTTAGCGTCTTTACTTCTCCTCGTTTCACACCGTACGTGCAGATTTCAACCCGAACAAAACGACTTTATGCTAAAAAAATGCTGTAGGATAAGCTTCAAGATTTCCATACCTTATCTTGACAAATTTATTTGTTTGCATTTTCAATCTTGCATTTACAGTAGTAATTACCCAAGCAATTTTTGTATGTATTATATTGATTTATGATCATTACGCAAACGGCTCTTCATTTGTCCATTTGCTAGATTTGTCCAACCTATTTATCTCTTCTAGTAAACATATTTTTTGCAAACAACCCTTTTATGTCATTAATCATTTTAAAATTATATCAAGTTCGAATAACTGTTATTTGTAATCTTGTTAAGAAGTTATATTACCTATTTATAATAATTTTTTTGTTTATCATAATAATCGTGTCAACTTAAACTAACTATACAATAAGGATAAAAGTTGGTTATCTTAATTTCATTGACACTGAGATTATGTGTTTGAATATTTTTGGTTAATCCCAATTGTTATTGCTAATATATGTGTATATATATATATATATATATATATATATATATATATATATATATATATATATATATTTGAAACCTGACATAACTATTAATTTGAGGATGGTCCGTGCATGGCATTGGCATGTGAAAATATAAGTTTAGGTTCATATACAACCTTTTTCTTGTATATCAATCTTGTGTTCAGAATTTATCGGTTTACGTCATACGAAGTACAAAGGTTTTAGCAATCTCTACTAGCAATAACTCGATACTAGTTTTAACATTCAGCCTTAAAAATTCTTATTAAACGAGGAAAAATATTTTTTACGCAAGCACGTGGGAACCACCTGAGAAGAACAATAAAGTATGGAGGAGGGCCCACAAATGATATTACGTGGCAAGTAAATGGTGGCCAGAAAGTCATGACTAGTTCGTTAGCCACCAGAAGGGTGACGCAAACAAGAAAACCTGAATCTCGTGTCCTATTTGGAAATGACCGAGTGGGTCCCATTCGCATACGTGGCCACCGTTAGAGAAACCTAATTCTAATTACCTCATTCACTCATCGAGGGACAATACAAAAAACACAGAACAAAACAACCACGTCAAGGTTTGGTATTATGATTGTGGTATGGACTATGGACTATGGAGGTTTGGCCATTTGCCCAAATGACTTAACTGTCCTCCACTTGTCCACTCGTTTCTCTTTACCTTCTTTTCCTCTGCGGGTTTCGTTGTTTCCTTTTTTAGATTTAAAGTTCAATCAGGACAACCATCTTCTCTTTGAAGAAATTTGTTGAAAGATTACCACTCGGTGACACGACTCTTAAAGATTATGTTAGGACACTTTAATTGAAAACATTAAATAAAAGTTTGGTTTGTAAAATTAGAGTCAATTTTCGTGTTTAGAACCGTATTTACCTTTTTTTATTTATTAAAGTGACTCTTATTTGGACCAGAAAGAGTTCCATTTGTTTTTTATTTTCAAAAATATTTATTTTGCTGTTCAGATAAGATGTTATCCAAAACAAATTGTCCAACAACGCAAATCATTTTTAATTAATCAAATTCCAACACTAATATTATTTTACCAAAACAAAACTAAAATTAAAACTCAGTTTTTTCCTAATCCAATCGCCCGCTAAGAGTTCTTAATAATTTCTCAGGATCGTAATATTGCTTAAAAATTTAGGATATATCTCTTTTATACTTCATATCAACGATTGTTTGGGTGAATATCGGAAAAGGGAGCTTGATTGTAACAAATTTAATTAGTCTACTAAGAAGGCTGTATACGGTCGAAATCGAGCTCATTTATTGCATGACGGATCGGAACCGAAACGTAATGGATTGAAGATAACCTAGGTACGAGATTAGAACATCCGCCTTCAAAGATTATCGAGTCCGTGACCCCGGACCTGGCTCAGACTCCGAATTAGCTCGAGAGAACATTATCGAACCAAAATAACGGAAGGCCGAAATATCTGTAACCGGTTGCGCATCACGGCGGGAATCTCGGCACGTATCAATGAAAGCGCGTAATTAGCAAATCATGAGATTTTTTTACTTTATATAGAGTTGTACCTAAAGTAGGACTCCCCTACTATATAAAGGGGGTCTAATTATTTGTAAAGCACATGGTAACACGCATCCCAAAAGCATTATAATATTATCTTTCTACAAGCTACTGCTCTTCTGTATTTGACATTATTTGGATCACATTCAGTACAAGTGAGGTCTATTTCTCAAGGCTATAACTGTTCAAGTCACACGGTTTGAATTTACTTTATTATTATTTGCTTTACTTATAGTTCCGTCTATCGCTTTGTGTCAAATTAATCCATGTATCCTTAAAACCACTTATAAATTCAATTGTTATCCGATTTTGAGGGTAAACAGTTTGGCGCCTACCGTAGAGCTAAGGATAATAGTGGTTATTTGATACAAATCTCCATAACACATACTGTTTTACACTTGCTCTTTGAAGTGTCTTCGATTCCAGGCTAAAATACAAAAATATCAAACTCTCAACCAACACCTTTGCATGTTGACAACGAGTCCGGTCACCAAGGTGAAAATAACAACATAGCGCCCGGTAACTAGATACTACCTGCTGATCCCGCTGGAATTCCAATCGCAGATCCGCTTGCCGCTAATTCGCAAGTGGCTATCGACGCAAATTTGCCTACCGATCCCGAGAATAGCATCCATGATGGAGCACGGTCGATTGCACAGAATACTCAAAACAATGGAGAGGACGGGGTCAATCTGCGGATGATCTTTGAAATGTTGCAGGCTCAACAGGCGGCAATAGCTTAGTTACAAAACCAGAGCCGCACACCGAGCAGGATCGAGCCCGGCTCGTCTCACGAAATCGCTCATAGGGAAGAACTGATCGCGAAAAGGTCAAGTGGGAACGAGCGGGGTAGTAACCCCGAGATCATAAAAAGGCTCGAGGAGCTGACAAAGCGAATAGAATCAGGGGAGAAGAAAATCGAAGCAAACGACAAAAAGGTGGGAGACCTACAATTCTAGGGTCGACCAAATCCCAGGAGAGCCGCGGATACTGAAAGTCTTGGATTCCAAGAAGTTTGTACAGAAACCTTTCCCCGGGAGAGGAAGTAGCTCGTCTATTCAACAATGGGCATCTTCGGGAGTTCTTGAGCGACCGAGCCAAGAATCATTTCAGGAACAGGGATTCTAACAAACAGGCAGAACAAGAAGAACCCCAACACGTCATTAACATGATCATCGAAGGAGTTGATACCCCATAGGAGCCGATGTTGAAACGCACCAAAGTATCTATCACTAGGGAGAAACGAACTCGAGGCAACATACCGGAAGGAACTTTATCTTTCAACAATGAAGATGCAAAAGGGATCGTGCAACCCCACAATGATGCACTGGTAATATTTGTACTCGTAAATAAAATTCGGGTTAAACATGTGTTAATTGATCCAGGTAGCTCGGCCAACATTATTCGATCAAGGGTTGTGGAACAGCTCGGTTTGCAAGACCAAGTTGTGCCTGCAGTTCGAGTTCTAAACGGATTCAACATGGCTTGTGAGACCACTAAAGGCGAAATAACATTACCAGTAAACACCGCCGGGACCATCCAGGAGACCAAATTTTATGTGATCGAAGGGGACATGAGATACAACAGTCTATTGGGAAGGCCATGGATCCACAACATGAGGGCGGTGCCTTCGACGCTACACCAGGAATAGAAATTTCCAACACCTGACGGAGTTATAACGGTCTACCGGGAACAACTGGCTGCAAAAGAAATATTTGCGGTTGAAGAGGTGACACCGGCATCTACAGTTTCAACATCGAAGGGCCCAGACCAGGTGGTCAAAACGGGGGCAAAATAGCAATAACTGATACCATCTTCGGCATATTCGAACAAACAAGAGGAAGTCAAGGATGATGATTATGGGATTCCCAGATCTTTTATAGTCCCCGATGATTTCAACACCACTAAATCGACGTTTGAGGAACTGAAACAAGTCATATTGCGAGAAAACTTGCCCGATCGAAAGGTATACCTGGGCACGGGGCAAAACTTCGAGCTCAGGATAAAATTCATTCAATTTCTTATAATTAACAAAGACTGTTTCGCTTGGTCCCACCTCGATATGATAGGTAACCCATCAGAGATAACCACTCACAAGCTGAGCCTGGACTCGAAGTTTCATCCGGTTAAACAAAAGAAGAGACCCCATTTCGAGATCAAGCATGCTTTCATCAAGGATGAGATATCTAAACTTCTTAAAAGGAGGTCAAAATACCCATATTGGTTAGCGAACATATTTGGGGTCATCGGTCGAAGACGACAAGTTCAACTCGGGAGAAGTCGTACAACTTATGAGATCGGTGGTGGAAGAAGGCCACGCTGAGATTAACTCGACGAGCCTAACTTGGGACTGGAGGAATAAGTACGTAGAATATCTCAGATCCGATAATTTGCCCTCGGATCCAAAAGAGTCGAGGGCCCTGCGGACAAAGGCGGACTGTTTTAGCCAGTCCGAAGACGAAACCTTGTTCAGAAGAACATTTGATGGCCCATTTGCAATATGTATAGGGCGGGGCGATATTGAGTATGTTTTGAGGGAAGTCCACGAAGGTACTTGTGGAAATCATTCGGGCGTCGAATTCCTAGTTCGAAAAATAATCAGAGCCAGTTATTATTGGATCAACATGGAAAAAGACGCAAAGGAGTTCATTTGAAAATGTGATGAATGCCAAAGACACGCTCCGATGATCCATCGACCCGGGGAGCTGCTCCACTCGGTTTTATCACCATGGCCGTTCATGAAGTGGGGAATGGACATCGGGCCCCCTTCTATGGGTACCAGGTAAGGCTCAATTTATATTGTTTATGAATGATTATTTTTCTAAGTGGGTGGAAGCCCAGGCATATGAGAAGGTCAGGGAAAAGGAAGTCATCGACTTTATTTGGGACCACATCATATGTCAGTTCGGAGTGTCATCCGAATCATATGTGACAACGGGAAACAATTTATTGGCAGCAAATTTACCAAGTTTCTCGAGGATCATAAGATCAAACGGATTCTGTCAACATCTCATCACCCTAGTGGGGACGGACAAGCCGAATCAACCAACAAAACTATACTCCAAAACCTCAAAAAGAGGTTAACCGACGCCAAAGGAAGGTGGAAGGAAGCCCTACCCGAAGTCCTATGGGCATAACGTAGAGTCTCAAAGTCTAGTACTGGGGCCACCCCATTCTCATTGGTTTATGGCGCCGAAGCTCTTATACAGGTCGAAATCGGAGAGCCAAGTATCAGATTCCGATATGCAACAAAGGAATCAAATGACGAGGCAATGAATATGGGCTTGGAACTGTTGGATGAAAGGCGCAAAGCTGCCCTTGTTCGGTTGGCTGCCCAAAAGCAACAGATCGAGAGATATTACAAGAGAAGGGCCAACCTTCGACACTTCAACGTTGGGGACTTAGTGCTAAGAAAGGTCACACTGAACACCCGAAACCCGAGCGAGGGAAAGTTGGGACCGAACTGGGAAGGACCGTATTATATCGTCGAAATCACCGGAAAAGGATCCTACAAGCTCGGGACGATGAATAGGTGAACAACTACCAAGCAATTGGAATATAACTCACCTAAAACGATAATACTGCTAAGGTTATTCATTTTCTTTTATTTATATTTCGGACTAACACTTGCAGGTGACCGACAAGGAGCAGTATAAAGTTTTAGGTCTGAAAGCACACATTGCACTCTTTTTCCCTTGAACCGGTTTTGTCCCAAATGCGTTTTCCATCAAGGTTTTTAACAAGGCAACAATGGATTGTGCTAACTTCGAATCAAAGACCGATCACGAATCGGTGTCGAAGATCACATTAATAGTATCTGAAGCTTCTCTCTATGATCAACTTCAAATACTGGGGGGCATTACCCTCATATATCGACTTTAGCAAGGAAATTACTTCGTGGTGGAAAGGTCTCGATAGGTAGGATTTATTGTAAGGGCCAAACGGTCAAATGAACCGTGCCCGCATAGATTGCTCAAGCCCTAGCATAAAGCATTTCGCATGTATGATTGTTTTACACAAGAGTAAAGAGAAGTTTCTTCCTTGCAATTATCTTGTCTTTTAAAAATTTCTTATTTACATTTCTTAAGGAATTCCCTGCTCCCAATCTCCAAAAGGTAACGAGCCCAAGGGGCGCTTTAACCTGAGATCGAACAATCACTCTCTCACTGGGGACTGCCGTCCGAAAACAAACTCGACCGGTCCAAGCTATTAGACCTTGGGGGCATAAGACCTATTAGGCAACCCCCGAATTTTAAAGTCCACGGCCATCCCCACTGGGGGACTGTTATCTTAGGCAAACCCGAATAACTCGGGAAAGCAAGCCTACTGGGCGACACCCAAATTAAAAAGCTACGATCATATTAACACTGCTCGGAGACGTCTGAGACCCGTAATAAAAAGAAGGGCTTCGGAAAGAAAATTTTCATAAACGGTTCTAAAGGCTACCCTCGGCGAACTATAATCTCAACTGCTTACTTTAGGAGGAAGTTTCCTGTAATACCAAACCCCCAATATGCCTTAAAACAGAATAATGTAAAGGCAAGGTTTGTTTGAATCTTCAAACATAACCTAATTATTTCGTGATAAGGCATTTTCGATCTTTGTGAATATAAATAATAAAGCAAAGGAAAAAATTCGAAAGTCGTGAAATGGAAAGAAAGCCTTATATATTTGTACAAAAATTCTTTTTACAAGGGCCAAACAGCCCGATGAAATTTTTTACAAAGGCCGAACGGCCTCAACAAAAATAAAAAAAATAAAAAACAAAAACATCTAAAGGCCTAAGTGGCTTGGTCCTCATCGGGGGCAGCGTCTTCACCCTCGGGATCTTCCCCGCCTTCGGACTCGCTTAAATCCTCGGAGTCATTATCATCCTTGAGATAAGCCAACCTTTTAGCCTCAGCTTCGAGCTCTTTGGCATTCTCGATCTCAGCTGATAAGTCGAAACCCCGAGCATGGATTTCCTCGAGGGCCTCCTTTTGAGATTGCCATTTAGCATGCTCGGTGATGTCTTTTGCTCGAACCTGAGCAGCCTCGGCATCGGCCTTATAAATAGCCACCATCTCATCGGCATTGGCCTTAACTACTTTGGCCTCTGACTTGGCCGCTTCAAGCTCCGTGGCCAGATTTTCTCGATCAAAGATAGCTGAATTGAACTGGGACCGGAGCTCCTCGATCTTCTTGGCCTGCACCAAGGACTTCTCCTTCATACCTCGGAGCTGGACTTCAGCCAAAGCCAGTTGGGCCCTGGCGGTCTCCTTTTCTGAGGCCAGGGGGTCCATGTTCTTTTTTCATTCTTCGGCCTCAGCCTTTACTGCATCTACCTCTTCCCGAAGCTGTATGATATTATCAATCTTCTGCTGGACCTACGGGTTCTGGACCATTAGTCACCATGACCGATTCATCGTCACTAACTTCAATGTTTCTTCTTACCCGCTCAGCCAGGTTAGAATGCTCTTTTCGAGCCACCTCTAACTTAGCCCGAAGGCCATTAGCCTCCCCTTTCTCTTTGCACACTGAGAAGTTTGTAAGCATCTCTTTTCTCAGTGACCCCTCGGATCTCGGCCTTGTACCGGTTCAGTTCTTCCTGGTATCGGAGGAACGTTTCATGATGGAGTACTGAAGCCTACAAACATAGAAGGAGGAGTTACGATCATCTACAAAATAATCTAAGTACACACTAGGAATTATTAGGAGGCATTTGAGCTTACCCGATTTAATGCATGTTGGGCTTCGTTGAATAAATAAGGCACCTCCACCTCGTTCATCTTGGCCTGATCCTCCTCGGTCACCAAGCACCGAAGGTAACTAGCCACTCCCACGGGGGCAGAAAGAACCTGGGCATCCTCCGGAATGGACATAACGATTGACCTCTTCCGGTCAGGATTCAAACTCGGGGCTAGGAACCGGTTGACTAGTTTCGGGCGAGGCAGGTCCACTTGTCCCAATGATGGACTCTTCTTCGACACCGGTATATCACCTAACTCGGTGATGTCTTCTGTAGCGGTAGAGTCTACGCCATCAAAGAAGTTTTGAAAGGAGTCTAACGCCCCTTGTGGCTCTTCGTTGGGTCGTTCTTTCAGCGCCTGAGCATCGGCGATCATAGACTCAGTAAATAATGGCAAACCGGAGAGGTTTATCACTCCGGGTATGCCCTTCGGAGCACTATCCGCTGTCCGTGAAGAACCGACTACGGTCTCGTTATCGGCCTCCCTATCTCGAGGCAAAGCAGCCTCGCCTCCTTCTGGGTCGGAGGCTTCGGCTAAAGCTCCCCCATCGACCTCCCCGAGTCGAGGTAATTCAGTTTAAGCTCTTATCGGTTTGGGGGCCCCTCGAACCTCGAGCCCTAACCACACACGAGCCACCAGTTCGGAGTTCTCTTCTTCTCCTTCTGACTCGTCCTTGAGCCGGTGGATTGAGTCCGAAAAGGGCAACCGAGCACTGGTGCTACCCTTAGGTTTACGCACCAGACCTCTTTTTTGTTTTCTTCTTTTTCGAGCTCGGAGAACTCGGGGCCCTCTTCCTTTTCTTCTCATCACCCTGCCTCGGAGCAGAAGGATCGAGAGGCACATCCTCGTCACTGGATGGAGGCCTCATAGCAACATCCTTGGGAAGACCTACAAAAGAAAATGGAACTAATAATAACTCAACGGCACGAGGAAAAAAATAAAATATTATTGAATCAGAAAAAAACTTACCATGGGAACATGCCTCCTACCGGCCCTTCGACAGTTCCCGCCACGCGCGCTCAAAATAGGGTTTCTGTGATCCGAGGTCCTCGACCCACTCCTTGAGTCGAGGAATCGCATTCGGCATTCGAGCAACAGCTGCACCACAAAACGTTGATAAGAAGGGAGGAAAATGAAAAAACAATAAACAAAATCTTTAAGGCAAAATCATACTTATATTTCATGCTCCATTTCTCGGGAAATGACATGTCCTCGATCAGGATTAAATTCGAGGTCTTCACCCGAATGAATTGGCCCAATCAGCCTCGGTCCTGATCCTCGCCTATACTCGAGAATGGGGCCTTACTGGCCCGGCGGGCAAGCTTTATTAATCCCCCTCGATAAAATCGGGGACTGTACAGGCGCATGAGATGATCGAGGGTGAAGGGACACCCTTCGATTTTGCTTACAAAAAAAGCGGAGGAGAATTACTATCCTCTAGAAAGAGGGGTGGATTTGACCAAGAGTCACCTCGTACCTCTTATAGAAGGTGATAATGACCTGGTCCAAGGGGCCCAACGCGAAGGGATAAGTGTAAACACTTAAAAAACCCTCCACGTGGGTAGTAATCGCTTCCTCAGGCGTGGGCACCACACGTGTTTATCAACCCAGTTGCAATCCTCTTTGACCTTGGAGAGGAGACAGTCGGTGATCGAGCATATATATCTCGAGATCGGCTGGCATCGACCCGGTACCAAGGAAGTCTTTTCAACCTTGAAATCAGCACGGATCAAGCATCCACCAGGAACAAACACTTCTGGGTGAGGTTCCGCCGCTGTTTCCTCGCAGTCGGCCGTGATGAAGAGGCGATTGCTTTTTGCTGAACTGTCTTAGAAGTTTTCGCCATTTTTTCTAAATAGAGATGTAGAAGAGGAAGTTAAAAGGTTACGCTAATATTTTGGAAGAAAGACGAGCGAAGATCCTTGCAAAAACCTCAAAAAAGATCTGGTACAAGTGTTAGAGAATGCAAAGATTTTTTTAAAAGAACAAGAGTAGAAGAGGTTTAAACGTAAAGTTTGAATGAATGAAGGATGGAGTATATATAGTATTCAAATGACAGTTCAAAGTCTGTAACGACCGACCAGTCACTGACGAACATTTAATGCCATTAAGATGTGACTGAAGAGACATTTCGTCTATTTTTGTCATTTCTGAAGCGTAGTATCGAGATCAGGATCAGGGGCTCATATCGTTTCTCGTCGTTTACACTCCAAAAAACGAGGGGACTATTTGTATACAGCCGAAACCGGGCTCATCTATTGCATGACGGATCGAAACTGAAACGTAATGGATTGAAGATCGACCCCAGGTTTCGTCGAACTTAGGTATGCGCTTAGAACATGCGCCTTCAGAGATTATCGAATCCGCGACCCCGGAACTGGGTCGGGCTCCGAATTAGCTCGAGAGAACATCATCGAACCAAAATAATGGAAGGCCAAAATATCCGTAACCGGTCGCGCATCACGGCGGAAATCTCGGCACATATCAATGAAACCGCTTAATTAGCAAATCATTAGATTTTTTACCTTATATAGAGTTGTACCTGAAGTAGAACTTCCCTACTATATAAATGGGGTCTAATTATTTGTAAAGCACATGGTAACACGCATCCCAAAAGCACTATAATATTATCTTTCTACAAGCTACTGCTCTTATGTATTTGACATTATTTGTATTATATGCAGTTCAAGTGAGCTCTATTTCTCAAGGCTATAACTGTTCAAGTCACACGGTTTAAATAAGCTTTATTATTATTTGCTTTATTTATAGTTCAATCTATCGCTGTGTGTCAAATTAATTCACGTATCCGTAAAATCACTTATAAATTCAATTGTTATCCGATTTTGACGATAAACAAAGATCATTCATGATTAGCTTTTAATGAGGTCAATGAGAGCATTAATGACTAGTACTATAGTTGGATCACGTGAGAATATTGGATAACGTTTAATATTCCAAGTTCCAACTAATACATAAAATAAAATGTGAAGTATTGTTAGCTGTCAGACGCGTCATTATTGGCTACACAATTCTCCCAATAGAATGGAAGCTGAAATCATAAGCCATAACCTTTGCCAACTTGTTAACCCCGTGTGAAGACAATATATCGTCTATGTATTAGGTTTTGATAGCGTATGCTACATTATTAAACAATATGGTGTATTTTCATGTGATTAAATTTAAAAAATACGTACCTTATCTTCGGTCTGTTTCCAGCTAAAATGATCAAAGTGAAGAATCAATCTAACTATTTTCATTGTGACAAAGAAGAAAAATGTTCCTTCTTATTCTTTGTAAACGAGTACAATTGATGAGAGTATGAACAAGGTCTCGGAATTGCAGTATCATCATCCAATGTACAAATTTATGACAAGGAAGTTGAATGAATGAATGAATTTAAGTGTGAAAGGCCAAAGTCACCTAAATTTATTGTTTTCAATCGGTTTTGAGTTACTTGATTTGTTTGTTTAGGTTTTTACTGTGTAAATAAAAAATAGTCGAGTATCGAAATGAAATAAACTTCAACACTTTACTTTTTGGGTTTTTGCGTCTGATTGATTGTTTCAATTACCATTCTTTGTACTTAAAATCACCTAATTGATGTCATATTCTTGCTTACCTAGATTGATGTCATATTCTTGCTAATTAAACAATTTGTTGCAATATTAATCGATAGATATACAAGTTTTTGGACAAACAATTTAAGAAGAAAATTAAGGTTCATTAATTTTTCGGGTGCTAAAATTTTCATTTGAAACTGAAAATTGAATTGAAAAGCCAAAAATATTCTGGAATGAAAAGCAAAGTCAATTAAAAATATAAAAATATTTACTCCTTTTGTTTGAGTTTTTCAGTTAAAACTGAAGAATGCGCACCTAAAAATTATGTAACAAGGTAATAATTGGAGTAATAGCGTTCTGACGGATCATATCTGAGTCGGGACAAGGACAATGACTAGCAATTCTTTTTTATGTCAGGCACAAAGAAAAGAGCATGTAGAGGAATACTACCAGATATTACTATCACTCATATTTCTGGTTCTGGAGTTCTTCAGTTGGCACTGAACTTACCATATGTTTATTAAGTTCCATTTTGCAATATGTTTTCTTTGGAAACATAACACTCCACCAAATAGACATGTTGCCAGTGATGTCAGTTGTCACATCACTAAAATACCATGATAAGGAAACCTCTGTCAACAATTGATGATATGCCATGATATTTTTCTGTGAATATTGAATGTATGAGATTAGCAACCTTATTTCCATTTTGTCAATCATCTTTGTGACAGATTTTGTGGAACTTTTCATATTCTCAATAGGTACAGGTTTACCTTGTTCTTCTTTTCAGTTTATTCATTCCTTTTACAAATTAAGCTTGTTTACATTGAAGATTGTGAGTTCATTTGAACCTATAACTTTTAGCCTAAATTTGATTTATCAATGTAAGTCAATTGAACTTGTAAAATATATTGAACTATGAGTCATAACTTAAACAAGGCGATGTATTCAGTTGTTGGAATCTGACTCATGAACTCATAAAATTAAAATATTGCATTCGGCGTTCAATGGAAGTACATAAATCTTAAACCCCTTGTTTTACATGTGGGACTACTGAAGCATGAAGGAAACATCCAAACGATAGAACTTCGTCATGCT
Organism: Nicotiana obtusifolia; assembly: GCA_002018475.1. Classification (NCBI taxonomy): domain Eukaryota; kingdom Viridiplantae; phylum Streptophyta; class Magnoliopsida; order Solanales; family Solanaceae; genus Nicotiana; species Nicotiana obtusifolia. The sequence continues at coordinate 148,861 of MCJB01030748.1, forward strand.
TAGCGCCTCGAACTGTTTTGTTTTCTAATTTAATGCGTGGCAAGAACCACATTTGTATTTCTGTATTTCCAAATTCTACTCAACTTGACAAACACATAACATCCTTTTGAACTTGCCAACATTACTGTCGTTACAACTAGTCCAATGGCATTTGGTTCGTTGAAGAGATGGTCCTAAGGCAACTAATTCCTACAATTAATATTGAGTATTGTACTTTGTCAAAAAGATACTAGTAAAAAAGAAGATAACGACTTGGCTCTCAGCTATTGAGATCATTTCTTAGACAAGACACACGTGGTTTGTACCATGTTTTGACATCTGAAGTGGTCCTAAAGCACTTTGAGATTATCTCCTAATCATGACACAATTACACACAAATTGTGGGGGGAAGAAGAGGGTCCACGGCATATTGGTTTTGAAGTCCCCTTAAAATGTTCTTTGATTGTATTAATTAATTAAAATTGAGTGAAAAATTCAAGTAGAAGCTAAAAGTTTGGATAAAGCAACCGCTAAAATCCATATACAACGAAGGTAGCTTCAAAGAGAAAAGAACACAATAAAAGATCAGTAAGCCACCAACTTGATCTCATACAGTCACATGCTAACAGTGTTCAGTACTATACTAAATTTTTTACAAATTCAATATCACAATAACAAATAGCAGTAGTGAGACAACTGGAAGTGGGAAAAAAGGAAAAATAAAATAAAATTTAACATACTTCTACATGATAAGTAGTATATTTTTGTGACATAATAAGGTTTACTATGTTGAATGCAACTTAGGGGATTAGAAAATCTATACACATAACAATTAATTCCACAGCATAATATCTACTAGTGCTACTGAAGCTCTACTCATCTTTCTGCTCTTCCTTTGCTTATTTTGCCCTTTTGTGTCAAGAATTTCAGTAACTCCAGAGGCAATCAAGATCCTGTTGAACGACAGATGATGTAATTTCAGTGTTCATATCAGTGCTTAGACCTGTTTCTTGTGATACACTGACCATCTCTTTCTCCTTTTTCAAACTCTGCTGCATGTTTTGCCCATAATTCTCAAGCAAATTCCTAAGACTTACAGGATCTTGTACAGGAAATGAACCTGGCTGAGGAAAAGGGATTGTTTGGTTCCAGGAAAATGTATTTGGAAGAGAAGTTCTGGGGAAAATGTCCATAGGATTCGAGAGAGCAGGGAAATTAGGAGAAGTGTCGAAATAATTCATCATGTTTTCTTCACTCTTTTGAGCAGTAAGAAAATTGGAGAAGCAGTGCACGTGACTGGGTGATGAATCTGTCAATGGTGGCAAAAGGGAATTTCCCATTTCATCTCCAGTAGTGTTTGATTGCATAAGCCCTGAAATATGAATTTTCTTCCCACCAGTTGTCTTTTGAAACACTCTACATATGACCCAGTCATTCTGCAATAGTCACACAACAGAAACAAAGAAACTATTTAAGAATCTTGAAATGAAAGGACAAACGCCTTAATATTCAGTTTCAGACATCTTAATATAAAAAACACAGACAGACGGACCTTTGCTGTCTTGGGAAGATTGTGAAGTGATAATCTTCCTTCTAATCTGTACTCATGAGTTACCCAATTGGTCTTCTCACCTTTTGGAGCTCTCCCTTTGTAAAAAACCAGAGTTTTCTTCATACCAACAAGAGACTTTCCTCTAAAAATCTCCTTGTCTTTACCTGTGGCTTTCCAATAACCAGCAGCAGTTGCTCTGTTTGTCCTGAGGCCAGTTGGGTACTTCTTGTCTCTCACACAAAAAAAGTACCATTCTTTTTCCCCAATTTTTGCCTTCCCTACATTTACCAACAAACAGAAAACATAATCAGTAACACATAAAACGTTACAAAACAAAACAATTCAGACAAGTAAAAAAAGGGAGAAATCAACTTACATGGCAGCTCCCAAGGTTCAACTTTGTTCATGTCAACTTCTCCAATAGCAATAGCAGTGAAATCAATATCCACAACTTTCTTAGACAAATAATGAGTAATTAACTCTTCATCAGTTGGATGAAAGCGAAATCCAGGAGGAAGCTCCATCTGTTGCTGCTGATCATCCTCCTTAACAACTCCAGAAAAATTCTCCATTATCAAAACCTAAACCCTACACACCCCTTTTTTAAAAATATATGATTTTTTAAAAATAAAACAGTTGTAAAAACAACGAGAAAGACTAGTATATCAAGACTAATGAAATTAAAAAAAGGTACTGACTAAATTGGTCTTTCAGAAAAGTTTATGGGAAAGTGGGAAAGAAATGAGAAAAGTGAAGAAAAGGATCCATTTAAGTGACCTGAAAGATTGAAAAAAAGCAGAGGGATGATGAGAACAAGGCCATAAATACTGGTTTTTGGGGGAGAGATAGAAACGTGAGCTCCAAGGAACTTTTGTAAGGGGGGAGGTTGATTTTGGCTCTCTCTTACTTAAAACTCTCTTTTCTCTGCCTTCTCATATAAACCTCTACACCCCCCTTCCCTTTTTATATTTGACTAAATGCATTTCATCCCCTTAAACTATGCATGTAATTCTGTCATCTTCCCTTTGTCGTATTCTTATTTTTAACTAAAGTCATGTTTTTCTTTATATCATATAATTTTATTTATATTTGGAATTTCTGTTGTGTAATAGTTGTCGATGAAGCTTTCGATTTGTTGCTTTCATGGTTGTTTCAACTGTATTTCCAACATGACTTAATATTGTTTTAATTTTTTTAATTATAAAAAGTAATTAAGGTTGCTTTCAATATGTATCCATCTCCTACATTCTTATCGTAGAATTCTTCAATGATTTTCCTAAATTAACCTCCTCTATACAATATAATTTGACTTTGGAGCGTGTGAAAACGGGCTGTCTTAATGAAACAAATTAACAAAAGAGATTAGAGAGAGAAGGTTTACATCATCTACCTGAAATTAGCTTAAATCCCATTTAACCAAGTGTCAATTACCATTTTTAACCCTATATTTATTTCAACAGAATCTCCATGCTGTTAGTTTTCAGATTAGACACGTTCACCTCACCTTATAAAGCTGAAAATTAGTCCAAAAAGTCTAAGGTTCTTAAAGGCTTTTCATACTTTCAATTGACAATGATACGAGAGACGATCCTTCAATAAAAAAAGACTGTTTTTAGTTTGTACCTTGGTCCAACAACGATGTTACACTCACACCAATCGTTTATGCTAATTCAATAAATACAGTTTACTTAACTATAGTTTATTAATATTCTGTTTACCTCATGCTTAACCATAGTAAACTAATGCAGTTTAGTGTAAAAACTAGGTGTGCCTGCTCTTACTTTCAAACATTTGCGTATCTTTTACTTAATAACATACTCAATCCAAAGTTTCTTTTAACAAGATTCTGGTATACATGAAAAGGGACTTTAAGAGGGCCTTTTTCTCATGAAAAGAAATTTCTGTTAAGCAGTTCTGCAACTAAGTAGCTCATTAGATATTAGTTAAATGAAGCAATAAAGAACTAGCTAGGTAGGGCCCATTAGAAGATACAAACATAAAGCCGAAAGGTATTATTAAGAAGACCATTTGTGGTTAGGATATGGGTCTAGGAAGTTCAGTTAAAAGATAGTATTATACAGTTTTGGACTCATCTTCAACTGTCTTTTATAAACTTACAAAAAGCTTACTATTGCAGGCCATCCTGTCTTTCTTTGCTATGGTGGCCAGTGTGGGTTTCTTTTCAATAGTTCCAATTGTAGTCTTCTTCAACGTGCGTTACTCTTTGCATGATATTTTTGCCATGTTCATTACTCCACTACAATATATTCACTTATTTTAAAATATTTTTACTTTTTGCTTCTCGAGAATCAATTTGACTTATCATCTAACCTAAGTTGGATTAGATCAATTTAATATTTAAAAATTAAAATTCAGATATCCAAACAACATACGTGTATGGGGTCGAATTCGACCACTTGCATAGGAAATATCGGTTTCGAATTCGTACGACCGGCGTCGATTGGAGCCACTGCTCAGTAGGCCGAGATCGAGACATCGAGAGGTGAAGGCCAAATGCCATCGGAACGGAGCACAAAGCCAAGGCGCCCGAGACGAGATCGCTGAGGTCGATTAGGGTAAAACACCCTAGGGTAAAATCATCAGATTTGCGTAACCGAAGGACCAGAAATCTCGTGATACGTAAATATCTCGGCGGGAATCACAGCAAAAATCAATAAAGACGTTGAAGCCATTAATTCTAAGGATATTTTTACCTTGTGGATAGGTTTTTTTACCTTATACAAAACTCGTTCCCCACCCTTATAAAGGGGAGCACAATTGTAAAAGGGCATCACACAACGAACGATCAGTATACAAAAAATTACAGTCTATTCTAGTTATTTTCTCAATCTATCTGCTTCATATTTTAGAGAATTCTGCCACAATAGAGCTACTCTACATTGGTGGTTTGCTTTCTTTCTTGACTTACTTATTGAATTTATTCTTTACTTTCGTTCATTCTTTATTTGTATCAAACCAAATCACGTGTCCTTAAAACCACGTACAAATTTAATTGTTATCCGTAGGCAAGGGTAAACAATACGAAAAATACAAAAGTTCAATTAGAACAATGCATTTTAAAATATTAGTCGAAATTCATATAGTTTCACTTTTAAGAAGCAAATATTATATAAATTGAGACGGAAAGAGTAATAAATCACAAGTTTCTAAAATCATTCTTTCTGATTTCTTAAATTTTACATCGCACTCAAACTATGCCATGTACATTAAAAAGGGAGGGAATAGTTGCAAATAAACTTTAGGTAGTATGTTCTTCAAGGGACCTTATTGGAAACATAAACTACTTATTACTTCAAAAAAAGGCATTTCCCCAGTATTTGCTAGGTCCATCATTGAAGAGAAGGAAAGAAAATTCTTTCTCGAAACCCAAACTGGAAATATCAACGTTCAGAACTTAGACGAAACAACCTCTATTATTATTAATTTTTGGAGCTTAGTGCATTGGATTGTCTTATTATACGTGGGCACTAATATATATATATTTCTAGCATCTTTCTTATATTAGGGTTATCGTCATTGTCTTTATGTGTATTAGCTGTAACACTAGGTGTGTGCGTATGTAGAGCGAGAGAATACTTTTATATTTGGGAGGTCCTATGTACACATCCAATCACTAGCTAAATTTAAATCAAGTTTTTGCATTAGAGGAAAATTGAAAAAATGTGAGACCGTTGGAGATTTTAATACCAAATGGGAAAGAAAGAGGAAAAAAGATAATGCTTCCATATTGAATTAGAATTGTAGAGTTGTTGTTTCCCATCCTTTATATGCATGAATTTAATTTAGACAATGCATGAAACATTTGTTACATCAAACTAAATTAAGATACTTTAATTTGCTTTGTAAATGAATACGATAGTGTGAACACTTAATAATTCATCGTCATGTATCCTTAATATGGTAGAATTTGCACCTTAGACAAAGAAGTTTAGTGTGAAATCGTCAATATGATTAAAGAGATGCATTTATTACATGTAATATATACACAAACTGTAATGATATGTCCCTTGCTAACAATTAAATTTTAAAGGAAGTTTCTCATATCAATCCAAGAACCATGTAACAACGGATCATCTATACTTGGTTCAATCAAAATTGCAATACTACTAATATATTTAAGTTAATTAGCAAATCTAAAGGAGAGGAGGAAGCACCTTTCTTAAGTGTAAGAAACTTACAATACAACGGCAATGTGGGTAAATATTTATCCGCACTCGATGCTTATATTAAATTAAGAATCTTAGTAGATACAAATTAAAGTGAAACGCATATTAATATATATATGTCTTGTGTTTGATAAGAACATCGGTCGGTCCGATTACGTTTTTTGAAAGGAAAAAGGATCAAATATACCCCTCTATTTTGGTATATTGTTCACATCTACCCTCCGTTATACTATTGGGTCACATCTACCCTTACCGTTAGCCAAGCTTTTTAAAAATACCTTCCAGTTAACGGAAAGCCACCATATTAAAAAAAAAAGCTTATTTTTTTAAACCCATTAAATAACCCGTCAAACCCCGTTTATTTACTGCACTTTTTCTCAAAGATTAGTCATCTTCTTCATAGTCACTTGTTGAACTGAAGAAGTGAAAGACATAAAGATACCGACAACCATATATTCATTTATATATTTAGTTACAATTCTTTTAATATCCTTATTGTATGTTTATTATATTCTACCTTTTCCAATTTCTTTTTTCTTCTTCTAGCTTTTCTCTTTGTTTTTTTTCGTCATGTCGAACTGTACCGAGTATTCACCATAATTTTCTATCCATCATGACTTGAATGTTTATAGTATCTTATTTGGTTGACAGTTCTGAAGTCTTAGGCAGCTGCCGAGGTATTTCTTCCTCCAATTGTGAGCCTTGGTTGATGAGTATTTAAGTACTATAATTTTCTTATTCTACTTTAAGCATTTGAGCTACAAGTATTACCGCCAAATTAAGAACCAAAGTTAGAGTCCAAGCTATGGGGTGTGATACTCATAATTCTTAGTAACAACTGAACTTATAATGATCAAAAATTATAAAATAATTAAAGGAGATTCAATTTAATATCAAGCTACAGTCTAACGAATTCATCAAGAATAAAAGAAAGTACACCACCAAGTTGGAAAGTAATTTAACAACATAAGCACACTAGCTTCATGTATTAACCAAGCACAAGTATTATTAAAGTATATATCAGTTGTTACCAACATACAAACCAACTATCAAGTGTGCATTACATTAGACAGAGGATGCCATATTATAACCATACAAAAATACAACCGAAAGTAATAACATGACATCCTACGTCACCATGAACAACTAAAAACCAAAATATAAATTTTTACTAATCCTACCGCCACCATCATTCTCACACTCTCTCCAAATGAATAAAATGTGTTAAGACGTCTCAGAAATCTAGGTTCCATTCTTTTATATGATGGGTTTAACGGGTTGTGGGTTAATGTATTTTTTTTTTAAATGATTTTTTTTAATTTGATGATTTTTTGTTAGGTGGAGGATATTTTTAAAAAGTTTGGCTAACGGTAAAGGTATATGTGACCTAATAGTATAACGGAGAATAGATGTAAACATATACTAAAATAGAGAGGTATATTTGATCCTTTTCCCTTTTCAAAATACTTGGATTTTTTACTTTTAAAGCCTAACCTCACAATGATTGCTGTTAAACTGGTGCACAAAAAATAGATAACTAGAAAATTCTGTTGTAATAAGCAGCTTCGGAAAAAATAGATCGTTTAAATATTTTGCTATCAATGTGCAGTCATATGTATCCTATTTCGGAATGACTATAAACATGGCAGAAGTCCTAAGATGTACATCCTTTTTATAGAGAAGAATAGAAATATCGTTCTAACTTAAAACACATGAGATTGCAATAATTTGCTTTCAAGAGCTGCAATTTGACACCAGCTTATCTCTTATCTTTTATCTCTTACTTTTAGTAGAAAATCATATCTCCTCAATCTCAAATTAACTGTCATTTTTACCTTTTCACATCCTTTGGAGAGATTTTTGATTGTTTCTTCCTTATTTATATTTTAATATATAACCTCTCTTCATTTAATATTTACTCGTAACTGAGGTATTTGTAGTCTTCAAGAAGAATTAGTATTAAGGATAAAATATGAAACAAATAATTAAATTAGTCTTGAACTTATAAAATGACAAATAATTTAAGACAAATATTTTTAAAATCCATAACAGATATTTTGAGACGGAAGGAATACTTATTTAAACCAAATAAGAACCAAAGAATAGTGGCTTTTCATTTTCTTAGAAAATAGCAACAATAGAACTTTCTTATTCAGGAAAGAAACTCAATTATAGGAGGGCCACCTGTCCAAGATTGCGTTTCTTAAGGAATTAAAATTAAATTATAAATCTTCTCAACATTGAACCGTTCAGATTGGCTTAAATAGTCAACATTCATATCAGCCACCAAAATTTGCCCAATGAAGAAAAATAGTTAGTGCCGCCATATATAAAGCCAATAATCAAAATATACACTTGGCTACTCTCAATTGATCCAAGCAATAAAATTTAACTAAACTCTGGTTTAGTTAATTAACTCTAGGGTTGACCACTAGACTCTGGATTAGGCTTACCCCTGTTTCTTTTGTTCCAACAAATAACCATGAAATGAGACATCTTTACTTGGCATAAGAAGATTGGTTCTTATTGGAAATTAGGGAATAAAATTAGGCATAGGTCAGGCCTTTGAATTCTTTGTCATTTGCTTTTTAGGACTTCCCAAATCTTTAAAAGTACTTTTCTAAAATATGTTACTTATAATAATTGACTGCTTTACGCATTGCCTAACTATCAATTTATATAAGAGAGTGATGAGTATTTTGTTTTCTAGAACATGTTATAATATTTTTAGGTCCAAAGCATACTGCAATGATCTGCAAATCGCTTATGCAGTATTAAATTAGGTTTCAGTGTACGACGTGGCTTATGTAACATAACTTCTTTCTATTTGAGGATGCAAATTTGCCATGTTCTCATGCTCACAAGTGTCACAGGCTTTTTACTGTTTGACCAGAAATTAACTAAGCACCATTAATCAAATCTCAAGTTTTCTGAATTGCTTGATGCTGTTAGAATAGTTTGGCTTCTTCTTCTTCTATTCTTTTTTTTTTTTTTTTTTTTTTNGGAATGTTGGTAGTCCCACTAGCCCTAGGAAAGAGTTCGGGAAATCCGGGAATGGAATTTGGTGGTTCCTTTCCATTTGTCCAAGCGTCCCATATTTCCATCATGCGGAGACGCAATAATCTATTTTCTTCGGCAGTTGCCGATTCTGGAACCAAGATGCCTGAGATTGGATTTTCTTCTGTAATAGGAACTGTTGGTAGTGTCATTTCCGATGTCATCTCGACACTTCCTTTTGATCTCGTGAAGTACGGGTGATGTGCCAGTACTACCACAAAACCAATCACCAACAAAACCTAAACTCAACAGCAAACCGATTAGTTTGTGGCAGATAACAAATAGGCAATCACATGTTGGGGTGTGATGCACCTAAACAGTTAACTGCGTTTCTATATGTTTCACAACGGTTGCATGTTTCATCCCAGCTCTCTACTTCCCTCATTTTTTTTCTTGATTTCCACTCTTTTCTTTCTACCCCGTTCTCGCTCTTTTTTTCCCTTTTTTTTTGTTGATCATTTTTTTTTGTCTCTTTTTCTTTTCTTTTTTTTTTTACAAAAAGGAGTCATTTTGCAAATCTTTAAATAACGCGGCTACTTTTGCCAACACGGCCCTTCAGCACTTCAGAAGGGAAGATTTTATGGCTGTGCTTGCTAGGTAGCCAAAATTGAAGTAGGTGATCATTTTTGCAAAAACAGCCTTCCGGCGTCCTTTTGAAGACATTTGGCTATTTACGCAAAGACGACACTACCTAACCACTTTTACCTTTATTTTTTGAAATTTTCTAAAGTAAAATTCTTAAAAGAAGAAAGGGTATTTCTGGATTTTTTTTTTATTATTATTATTATTATTATTATTATTATTTTGGTATTTTTTTATTTTTAAAAAAATTTTATTCGAAAGAAAACTATTTTTGGGAATTTTCCAAAAGAAAATATTTAATTGAATTTTGCTTTATTTTTTCAAAAGAGAAAATTTTTTATTGCCCCCAAATTCCTAATATTTTACTCATT
>MCJB01030748.1:159850-230136 GCA_002018475.1 Nicotiana obtusifolia
TTTTTTTTTTTTTTTTTTTTTTTTTTTTTTTAGAAACAAAATTCTTTTCAATTTTTTTTTTTAATTTTTGAAAACACTTCGACAGCATTTCGCCTTATTTTGGACAACAGGTTTTGAAAACATGTAACGGCCCTCAATTTTATATCTCGCCCCTTCATCATTTCATTTCTCGATTTTCTAGTTTTGATCTAACAGCCTTTTCTAGTTTTGATCTAATAGCCGGTCAACATGCAAACCGAGATGAAATAATGTATAAGTAGCACGTAAATTATGCATCAGGATGGTCTTTGATTTTGGGGTCACCTGTCCTAGACGGACCCAACCCCTGTGTTGGGTCCCCTAAGTCAAATGCACATGATGCAAATAAACGTTCCTACTAGGGATCCGGCATGAGGTTACGTTATTCTAAGTTGAAAAACCTCGGTATTTGGTCTAGACAGTGTACCCGAGCGGACAACTCGAGCCGAGGAGGGGGCTACGTACAGGGCACCAAAAGGCCACCCGGCTTTGTAACTTGTCCGGCCTCTTTCTCATTTTAGGTAAGACACTAACAGAATGGGAAGTCACGACCAGCGTGCATCTCCCCGAAGATGAGAAGAGAAGGGTTCGAAACAGTTTATAAACAATTCAAATAATATTAAAGCAGTAAAAAGCGGCATTTAGCACATTAGTCTCAACAGGTAACAACATCAGATAAAAGCCGAAAAATAACAATCATTTTAAGCTCGAATTCTTGAACCCTGAACCAGAGATTCTGGGTTTTTTTTTTTCCCCAGCAGAGTCGCCAGAGCTGTCACACCTCTTTTCGTACATTCCCGGGAAAGAAATATATAAAAAGAGTTTCTCCAATTAAAGTGACATTATTCGAACTGGGATTATTTATTTAATTTTTAGAGTCGCCACTTGGAATATTTTAATTGGTGTTCCAAGTCACCGATTTATTTTTATCCCAGATCGAGAAAAATTTCGACTTTCTTTTTGAAGTCTGCGAACCAAAAATTCTAAGTAAGGAATTCTGTTAACCCGAGGGAATGTGTTAGGCACCCTCGGATTCCGTGGTTCTAGCACGGTCGCTTAATTGTTAAAGTCGGCTTCATTATCTGATTTTGATACATGTTATTAACCTATGGTGCATTTTACTTTATTCCGCTTTTCCGCTTTTAAATTATTAAAAAATTGCGATGTTAATCAAAATATGTCACGAATTACGTCACATAAGCGCACCCGTAATTTGTAACACCTTTTAATTAAACATCGGGATTTTGGGTCACATAAATGCGCACCCGAATTTAGGAAATTTAAATTAATAGACTAACGCGCCTAGAGCAAATTACACATTTTTCAGTTTGTCGAGGGCCATGGAATTCGCTAAATAGCACACCTCGGTTTTCTAAGGATTTCAATATTTATTAACGAGGGCCATATGTTTATAATTTCCTTTGGTATGGCACGCCTCAAATTAATTCAAGAGCCTCTATTATTCAAAGTTATTAGAATCGGGTCACCTAAAAGTCACCCCCGAAGATTGGCATTGTCACTATGTCACGGAAACCGTACCCACAGCGACAACGTAATTAATCATGTTTGAATTGAACTTCCTAATTAAAAATGTTAAAAGTCTACTTATTCTAATCTTATATTTGATTGATAAAGAGGGCCATAGGTAATTTATTTGTTAACTATAGGGCACGCCTCTACTAAAAATTTGTGAGTTTGTTAAAATCAAGTCGCCTAAAAAAAGCACCCTTGAACTTACATTGTTACTATGTCACGGGAACCGTACCCATAGTGGCAACGCAATTAATTGCTTTCTAGTTTTAACTACTAAACTTAAGAGTCAAGCGTATTTATATTGATATTACACTTTAATTAATTAAGAGGGCCATGAGCGATTGTTATTAATTATATGGCACGCCCTTAATGCCCTAAGGTAGCTTCTAAGCCTAAGTACCGTTACTAGAAGATCAGGTTGACAATCATGTTCCAATAGTCTCATTGAATGAGCAAAACCCAGTGATCATTATACAATAAAGTCTCATTTGCAAAATGACCATAAACTGTGCGGAATAAGCAACGGCTTTTAAGGCTAAGAAAGAACAGAAAAACAGGGAGTAAACAGTTTCAATACAAACACAATTCATCTTTGGTAACGTGCAAAGCTAAACGAAGACAATGAACTCTTAAATTGAGCATGTTTCACTTTCACGTTTCGCTTTCGAAATATCACTGAAACTGACAATTCAAGCGTTCAGTTTGCAAAGCCACAACCCCATATCCATACTCATACCAAACTTACGATTCAAATATTAATATTATACTAAAGATTGATCTCAAATCGCACTCCCGTAGGCTTAAATTGATGAACGGCAGAATAAAAGAGAAATAGACAGTAAAGACAGTCCTCGGGACTTAGCAACAAAATGATGAGTAATATTTAACTGACTTTAGAGTAGCATATAGCCCACCAAACCAGAAAATAAAAGAAGACCAAACATTTGTGGCCAGAAACAACTTTACTCAAACAAAATGTTAGAACAGTAGCAGTACTAAACATAGTCAACTAAACATCATCGCACTTTGAAGTTTTTCTTAATGATCCATTTTAGCGAACAGCCAACAAAGACTAAATTATCAAACACAATCATCAAATCTGCGAAATATCATAACTGATTTAATGTCACGATTAATATGGCTATCTACATAACTGTATTCTCAGTGGGCATATATTTGACAAACACAGTACATGTCCTTACAGCATGAGAAACCGCAGCCTCAGGGCGTATACATTTCATACTTAAGNTATATATATATATATATATATATATAACATACCCGATTTTGTTAAAAAAATTAACATATCCATTAGTACCACATGATGTGTGCGAAAAATAATCAATATTTTTTAACAAATTATAATAACAACACTAATAGTGATGAAAATAAATAATACTATAGTCATAATCATTATCGTCAACAACAACAATAGTTTTGGCACCCTCGAGTTAAATAAGTTGCATTCAAGTCAAAATAAGACTTTGAAAATCTTGGATAACCTCAGAAGGAATTAGGAATATACCCAATTTGCCAGAAATAGTAGCTCTTGCTGATCTCATGAATCATGATCTCCTGTAGTCCTAATATGAAACATATCTATAAGCCTCTTATAAGTTAACCAGTATTAATTATATCATGCACTCGAGGAAAATCATCAAGTTCTCGTAACATATTGCAAAAAGGAGAGAATTATTACAACAGGAAAATGATTTTTATTCTTCTATTTCAAATTAGTTAACTAGTCATGATTTGTTTAAGGGAGTTTCATAATTGAAGCGACATTTTGAATCTATTGGCAACTAATTAATACCAGAAATAATTTCTTCATTAAAATATTTTTTTTGAAAAAATGACTTATGTTATACTAAACATGTATGTTCAATTATCAGTTTCAGCGATAGAAAAGGCTTGTTTTCTTGATTTTTGCCAGAAAGTCTCACTTTAGGGTAAATGATAAAATCCGTGTATAGATCTAGCGAGAAAAGCAATTGCATGTGATCGAGAAGGTAGCTAGAGTAGAGAGAAGAAAACAAGAGAGGAGGAAGAAGAAGAAGGCATTTTCATTATATGTCTAACTACTTTGTTAATACAGAGTGTGTTAGTTATATACAGCTCAGCTCACACGAGCTCACACGACTCACATGCGTAAAGTAGGTGAAAAGACTAAATACCCCAACTCACACATTTCCTCTAAATCTGCCAATGTAACTAAAGCTGGAGGGTGGAAGACATCCAACACTCCAAGCTTGAAAACTAGCGAGCTATGTTGTGTAATAGGCAGTCCCTAGTGAGTAGGTCTACAAGTTGAAGAGCAAAGCTAACATATTGTGGTGCTATGAGCCCAGACTTGATTTTCTGTCGCACAAAGTGACTATCTATTTCTATGTGTTTGGTGCGTTCATGAAATATGGGTTTCTCAGCTATTTGAATTGCTGCCTTGTTGTCACATAACAACTGAATAGGTTTGGAGATTGGTATCCCCAGTTCTTCAAAAAGGCCTGGCAACCAAGTCACTTCTGTTGCCACAGCTGCCATATTTCTATACTCTGCTTATGCTGAGCTCCTACTTACTGTTTGTTGTTTCTTAGATTTTCATGAAATCAGAGAACTTCCCAGTTTAACAAAATAACCTGTCACAGATCTCCTAGTATTAGGACAAGCTGCCCAATCTTTATGACAATAGGCAGTCAAACTGTCAATTGCTTTTGCCTGCAAAAGAACTCCTAGACCCGATGCTCTTTTGATGTACTTAACCACCCTTAAGGTTGCATCTATATGAGATTGCTTTGGGCTTTGCATGAACTGACTCAATGTATGCACCGCAAAGCTAATATCAGGTTGTGTGATTGTTAAACATAAGAGCTTCCTAATCAACTTCTGATATACAGTGATGTCAGCTAATTCGGGATTTTCTAGTCTCCCACATGAGCATCATATTCTACTGTGGTAAGTTTTTTATTCACTCTAGAGGTGTTAGAGCACGCTTAGAACCACTTAGACCTACTTCTGAGATAAACTCAAGTGCATATTTTCTTTGATTCAGCAGGATCCCCTTCTGTGATCTTAGGACCTCAATACCAAAGAAGTACTTCAATTCTCCCAAATCCTTACTTTGGACTGACTTTGTTATGTCTTCTTAGCATTATTGACTAGCTGAAGATTGCTTCCAGTGATCAATAGATTATCTACATAAACTAGTATGATGACCAGATCTGATCCTTGGTTTTTGCTAAAGAGGGAGTGATCAAATGCACGCTGTGTTTAGCCATGTGTGATCAAGGCATCAGTGAGCTTTATGTTCCATTGTCTTGATGCTTGTTTCAATCCATAAAATGACTTTAGTAATCTGCAAACCTTCCTCTCCCCCTGTATATGAAAATCTTGTGGTAAGGCCATGTAGACTTTTTCTGATAAGTCACCTTGTAAGAAGGCATTGTTGACATCCATTTGATGCAAGTTCCATCCTTTTGTTGTAGTAATACTGATAACGGTTCAAACAGTTACCTTTTTTTCCACTTGAGAGAAAGAGTCATGGTAGTCTAGGCCCTCCTTTTGGTTGTAACATTTGGCCTCTTATCTGACCCTTAACCTTTCTATTTCTCTATTTGCTTTATACTTTATCTTATAGACCCATTTTGATCCAATAGCCTGCTTTCCTGGTGGTAGATCAACCAACTTTCATGTGTTGTTCTCTTCCAATGCATTTATCTCTTGCTGTATTGCCTCAATCCACCTGCTATCTTGTGCAACTTTCTTAAATGAACCAGGTTCAGCATATGCTAAAAGACTTTCAAATAGGACTGACATCCTACAGTGAGGTTTGCATAAGACAATCCTAGTGAGATTGGATATATACTGTTGTCAGTGAACTTCCCTTTTGTCACATAATCTTTTAACTATATAGATAGTCTAGAGTGTCTTGTTGATTTTCTGGTGTCAATGATAGGACCTCCTTCAGGTGGAATGTCTTCTTCAATTGCATATGGAACTAAAGAATCTGGATCAATGTTGTGTGCATAAGCTTCTTCATGGTCCTGTGTTGACAAATTATCAACACTGTCTGCAGGCAATTCTTCAAGTGACAAATTGTAGTAACTGGAGATGCACTATCAACTGGTGCAGGGATATTGTGAGAGTGTGGTTAAGAAGTGTTAGTATTGGAAGGCATATCAACAAGCATCAACTCAGAAGGGTCTTGTGGAAATATATCATCCAAGTCTGAGATCATTCCTTTGATGGGAAATACTCGCTTTCTGAATATGACATCCCTGCTCACTAGGAATGTCCTGCTCTCCAAATCATACAACCTGTAGCCCTTTTGAGTCTCTGAATATCCTATCAGTATAGTTCTCCTAGATCTTGGAGCAAACTTGTCTCCTTTTGGTATAGTGCTTGCAAAACACAAGCAACCAAACACCTTGAGATGTTCAATTTTAGCTGGTTTCTTATAAAGAACCTCATACGGTGACTGCCCTGATAGAATAGAAGTTGGCCACTTGTTTATTAAGTGAACTGCTATTTTTACACAATCTCCCTAGAATCTGTTTGGCAGGGAGCTTTGAAACTTCAAGGCTCTAGCCACTCCAGTATGTGCTTGTATTTTTTCTTTCCATCATCCTATTTTGTTGGGGTGTGTATGAAAAACATTTTTGGATACACAATCCCTAATGAAGTCAGCAACTCATTACATTTTGAATTGAAGAACTTAGTTCGATTATCTTATCTCAATTTTTTTTCATTCAAACCAAATTGATTATGCACCATGGTAAAGAAATCCTTCAATACAACAACTACTTCACATTTAGACAGAAACAAACATAACCAAGTATATCTGCTAAAATCATCCACCAGAGTTACAAACTAGTGTTTTTTTCATATGTTGGTATTCTGTAAGGATCCCAGACATCTACATGGACAAGTTAAAAAATTTGATTTTTTTTTTTACTAGTACTAAGCTGGAAAGGTAGTCTATTTTGCTTTGCTAAAGGACATATTTCACAGCCATCCTGCAACTTGGTATTCGCCTTATTCTTTAATAGAAGAATATTCTGCATTGCAACAGTTGAGAGATGACCTAATTTCATGTGCCAAAGTGCCGAGTCTTCTTGCATTTGACTACACTTCCTTTTATAGTTGGGAATTCCTTATTGAGCTTTTTCTTCAGTAGATATAAACTATTGTGTTCTTTATCAATCCCCGGTACCTTCCCACTGTAAAGACCCTGAAATACACAGAAATTAAGGAGGAATGCAGCATAACATGACAACTTCTTAGTTAGTTTGGAGACTGACATTAAATTGAATTTAAAATCAGGAACATGCAGTACATTTGTCAAATCCTCAAACACCTTCATATTTTCTGTATGTGCTACATGACATTTACCTCCTGTAGGCACTTGCACACCATTGTTATTTTGGTTTTTAATCTTTTGTACATCTTCTAATACTTCTTTATAGGGTGTAACATGATGTGATGCACCTGTATCTATTGTCCAATCATAATTAAATGCCTTGGATAACAATGAAGTTATACTTGTCATCCGAGAATAATAGTCACCTGGATCAGGATCTGGTTTGTTCAAGAGTCCCAATAGTTGTTTGTATTGATCCTCTGTGAAGTAATGTCCCAGGGTCTGAGTAGTAGTATTAGAACTCCCTCCTTCTCCAGCTGACACATTAACATATCCCTTTACACTAGAATGCTGAAGTTTTTTCTTACTTTTAAAGTCTGGTGGATAGCCTATAATCTTGTAACAATTCTCTTTTAAGTGACCTTTGTAACCACATTAATCACATATAAGTCTTGGTTTCCTTGTTGCCTTGAAACCTTGTCCTTTTCCAGCTAGCATAGCTAAAGACTCTCTGTCTGAATTGGCTGCACTAAGTGTACGTTGACTTTCTTCCTGAACTGCTAATGCATATGCTTGATTCACAGTCAATACAGGTATTTAAGTAGGATCTCACTTTTTACATGATTGTAGCTTTCATTCAAACCAACAAAGAATTGCAACAAACGTAAGTTCTTAAACTGATCTAGAAAAGGCGTGGTTTCCTCACAATTACAGCCTGCTCCTGGCACCATTAAATCCATTTCATCCCACAAATCCTTCATCTTAGTATAATAGGATGTTATTGAGTCCATAAGTGATAAAATCTAGTAAGGTTTGACTTGTTAAAACGTTCCTTAAATTCATTTCATACCTTCCTTGCATCTGATGCGTAGATGATGCGTGGCTGCAATTCAGTAGACACAGTGTGACCTATTCACGAAAGCACCACAGCATTACACCGTTCTCATAGATGCGCCAATTCTCCTATGTAAGAGCTTTTCAAACAAGTTCTATTTATGAACCCTAAGCTTGTTTTTCACCAACAAAGCCATTCTCATCGATCTGCTCCATAAGACGTAGTTTTCTAGTCCTGTAAGCTTGATTTCTATCAATGCTATTCCAGGAGTATTTGTTTGTTGCAAATACAGTGGGTGATTATGATCGATTTGCAGATTTCCAATTTCCACCATGATTGACTAGCTTAAGCTTTGAAAATGGCCGCCAATTAAAATTTTGAAATCTTCGATCCAATCTCAAATCGACTGTTCTGATATCATGATAAAATCTGTATACAGATCTAGCGACAAAAGCAATTGCATGTGATCGAGAAGGTAGCTAGAGTAGAGAGAAGAAAATGAGAGAGAAGGAAGAAGAAGAAGGCATTTTCATTATGTTTCTAACTACTCTATTAATATAGTGTGAGTTAGTTATATACAACTCAACTCACACAACTCACATGTGTAAAGTAGGTAAAAAGACTAAAATACCCCAACTCACACACTTCCTTTAAATCTACCAATATAACTAACATATTAACTACCACAACTGATACGACCCTACTCTAATAGTAAAATTGTTCCTTACCAAAGACGATTTAGGGCTCCAAGCACGAGACTTATGAAGAAGTATTTACCCTCCACAACTTTTGTTTGCTGAAAAATATTAACCTTTTTTTTCTATATTTCTTCATTGTTTTGCGGAATAAATTAAAGGAACTCCAAGTCTTAAAGAGACAAATGACTAGAAATGGTGGCGACTTGTATTTTTAGTTAGAGTCAGTTTCAGGTGTTGGCACCCGCTTCTAATTTATTCTTTATTCAATATTGCACTTGAGAAAAGCACCATAATTTGAGTGTTTGGTTCAACAAATCAAACAATGATGTCACAAGCATATTTGAGAACTCCCAAGACCCTATCCAATCCCCGCAAAACTTGGATGCTTTCGGCTTAGTTTACATTTTTAAAACACCCCTTACGCTTTAATGGATGAAAGTGGAGTATCTCAGAATTAGTTTAGCAAGAGTAACAACTAGAAAGGCCAGAAAGGAAAAGTTGACTGAAGAACATGAAAGGGATAGTGATCGAGTATATTTGTATATATATATGAGTTTTAATTTCGAATCTTATCAGTTTTTAAAAATATTTTTAAGAAGATATTTTCTGGGGTTTAATTATTGTCTCCTTGTTTTAGCTTTTGAGGCCATTCATAGAGCTTGTTTTCTTCTTCTGAGCTATGATTGATGACGGCTTTGCTTTGAAAAAGAGTTTAATTTATATGAACTGAGATAAAAATATAAAGAATTTTTCACTTGGTTGTAATAGGTAACTTGCTTATTTTAAAACTTATATGTAAGTTCCTATAACAGATTACCTATAGATATCTTCGAATGATCTTGACATATGAAAATTTCTTTACGCTTACATACCCTAATTATGCATGATATAAAAACCAGTTTGGGAAAAAAGCTTCTACTTAGAGGAATTAATGGCGGAAGATCATGACCCATTAATCATGTCATGAACAAGAATGTCGCCTCCTAATTACTCTTCTGAGTTCTATTCTTGTCCAGATTTTAGGATATTTTTGTAGTAGTTATCATATGATTGATCCCTTTTTGCCCTTTTCTTATTCTATGAGTATATATTTAATGTCATTTCAAGTTAGTTCTGTGGCTTAACTCAAGAAACGTGCAATATCAGGGTTGGCCCTTTTCTTTGGGTCACTTTATCTCCCTTCTTTTTTGCCTTAAAACCAAAAAAAATTAAAGTTGCTGGTCATTGTCATAGATTTTTGTTTTTGTTCATGTCTTTGCGTCACCGTGTACTAGTTCTTTTTTACTTCTTAGGATTACAAAAGTTTGTTAACAAATCGCAAGATTTCAATCTGCTGCAGAGAAGCATATTGCTAATGTTGAAAAAGGCAACACTTGAGATAGGTTCAATGCTCAATTGGGTGTAATTTGATAACATCATAACAATGAGAAAATGTTCAGAGTAAACTGTTTACCGTATTAACTACAATATTCAAAGCATAAAATATTCACAGCTTAACACAGTGTTTGGTTGGCCTCATTAAACTCCACATTACTAATAGCCGCATAAGTTAAAATATGAGGATCTGTGTAATATTTTGTGAGGGATATAATATGGAATAAGAGTGCATGTAATAGCAATATATGGATCCGAGTAACTACAGATGAAACAAACTCTTGAAGTACTCCCCGCAATCCCTACATTATTTTTCACCGCAATGCAGGTGTTTTAATCTTTTGTTGCTAAAAACACAATCTACAAGAATGATAACAATAATTGAAGTGATGGGCTAGTTAGCTAACACTTGTATTATCCCTGTAAAATCACCCAGATAGAGAATAGGCCTAACAGAAATGATTAAGTAGAAGAAAACAACAACATCTAAATCCAGGGCCCTGCTGATGCTTCCCTTCATTGCCACTTTCTGTTTCACTTCGACAGAAGAACAAATCCAAAACAACTGCTATTTGAGACGTAATTGTCTCTATGTCACAAATTGGCCAATTGAAAGGGTCGCTTGTAAGTTGTAACCTGAGAAGAACCTCCATCATCTTAGGACATCAAAGCCTACACATATCTGATTGGGACTTTGGGATGATTAGAGGTGCGTTGGCAAGGGCAGAGGCAGCCTGGTGCACAAAGTATCCCGGGTTCACGCAGGGTCCGAGGAAGGGCCGCACCCAAAAAATATAATGTAGACGGTCTATCCTAATGCAAGCATTAGAGGTAGCAGTGAAGGAAATAAAGAGGAGCTATGGACAAGGAGTATCTCCCTTCTTTAATTTGTGGAAGAATATGGTAAGTGGATAAATTCTTGAATACTTTTTTAAGATATTAAATGCTTCCATCGGTAGAAGTAAATATAATCCTTCCTTTTCCCTCCTCCAACAAGAATAATTGTCACATTTTCTTGTTTATCTAAGAACCATACACAAATGTAAATGAATACCAATACCACAACAGTGAAAATGAAATTGGTTATAGTTGAAGTCCACCCATAAATTGTAAATGCACTTAATCATAACCAAAGAGCAGTATTTCTTTTTCAATAATGCATTTACATATAAGTCACACGGAGATAACTTTATCGTTGCTCCAAGGCTATTGTCTCCTTATGACTTATAGGTCACAAGTTCGAGCCGTGAAAGCAACCACTAATAATTACATTATGGTAGACTGTCTACGTCACACCCCTAGAGGTGCGACCCTTCTCCGGACCTCACGTGAATGGGGATGCTTTGTGTACCAGGCTACCCTTTTTCGATACTAACTTGAAAGAGATGGAACAACACCATGCCCAAATTATCCGAAAAGGAGTAACCTAGAGACAGAAACAGGAGTAACCTAGAGCCTCTGTCTCATTGGCAAAATGTATCATTTTTTGCGCAGTCTCAGGGCACGGCTCTACGGGTTATGCTACCTCAGTTTCTGAACAGGTCCATGCCCAAATTCTTTCTCTGGTATCTTGTGTGCATGTAGCCCGAGTGGGATGGTTCAAGAAGGAAGCAAGCATTTTTGTAGTATGTCACATTCAACCAAATATGGAACTTATATATGGAATATCGTTGATATATTTTGTCAAGCTGGTTTTGTTGCAGAGGCTAATGATCCAGTTAGTAGAATGCCCATAAAATCATCTGGAGAACAATGTTGGCTGCTTGTTGGGTTCACCGTGGAACACAATGGAACCAGATAATGGCAGTCATTATGTTCTTCTAGCTAACATGAGTGCGTGTTCAGGCCAATGGATCAATGAGGAGCAGGAAAATCCAGAAAACGTCCCCTGCTAATACTCTACTGGAAATTCCAGACGAATAAGGCTGTTGGTCTAACAATGCGACCCTGGTAATGGAAGAGAAAGAATTTAGGCAAGCTTCATTTTATCAAAGGGGCTAACAATCTGGGTTGAAGAGGAATTCCCGACACAGAGCCTGCTGAAGTCCTGCTGAAAGATGAGAAGTCTCACTGTTTGTTGAACAGGACAGTTACTACACATTATTCTCTTCCTTCTGTACATAACACGAACAAGCACGGGCAATATGAGACAGTCAAAACACAATTTGAATTCGTCTGTGCCCATGAAGCTTGTTACGTTCTTGGAGAAAGTTAAAACAACTAAGTAAATGAGAGAAAAGAGTGTTTACTCAATCATGGACTACTGGTACAGTAGGTGCCGCCTACAACCCATCTTATTAAAAGAGGACAATCATATCTGGGTCTAATTGACAAATATCTTATGAGAAATTATACCTATAAAAAATCAGTTAGCAGAATACAGAAAGAAGAAGAAAACAATTCAATTCAGGGAAGAAATTATAAGCAATTACAAATAATTCAAGAGCCACTAGCTGTGGTAATTAAGTCTAGGATGCTTAGCATCAAAGTCCCATGGATTTACAAGGAGCGTGTAAAGTGGGATTTAGTAGGTAATTCATATCACATCTAGCAGTCCCACGGAGCGTGTAAAGTAGGATTTAGTAGGTAATTCATATCACATCTAGCAGAGCCCCTCATAACTGATTAGATGCATCATACATCAAAACTGACGATTCCATCACCACATGGTACAAGAAACCACAGGCTAAGGGCGTTTTGATAAAAAATTGATTTATTAAAGGATGTATACAAAACCAAGTTTTTAATTTTATCGACAAGAACCAAGTTAAGGTGTACATAAGCAGTTCACCGGCGAACCTGAATTCGTTTCATTTAAAGATACAATTAGAATAGATAACAGCATCACATGTTCGAACTTAAGATATTTTTTTCTGTTTCTTCTCCTGCCATTCTTTGATTTCAGCATCTATTGTTGCTTTCACTTTAGAATGAAACCCAGGGTATGGTTCATAGTCGAAAAGAGATTGGAGGGCCTGTGAGGAACCAATAAGTCACAAAAAGATTAGATCCAATGCAACCACTGAAAGCACTTGTGTCCTAACATAGAACTAGTGTTATTACCTCAAGGAGTACAAAAAATGGTGCCATAAGGAATGCTTGTGTAAGATTGTCCAACAGAGCAGGTGCTCGCTTCTACAAAATTGAATATGCAACCAAATTAATGAAGCTTTGAGAATCATGCATAAAATTACTAAAAATGATCACCTCAAACACTCCATGACCTATAAACTGTCCAGTCCAGCAAAACAACTGAGCCGCTAGAACAACCTGGCCATCCATATGTTTGTCATAGTTAGCACCAATAGCTCACATACTTGATTCAAGAATAACTAGACATATCCAAAAGTATTTCCAACCAAAGAGATCACGAATTATACATCTGTATCCACTTCATATGAAATTTTGACGAGTGTCCAACTAGTAATTAGCTATTGGTTCTTGGCCTTTAGTGACAAATAGATGACGGTCAAGTTTGATTAAATCCAATTATGACCAAACAACAGAAGGCTATGTTTATCCACTCCAAAGAACTGCTATAGCTTAAGAAGTCCAGGAGTTAGATCGTCGGCGCACATAGAAGACCCAGACACATCCAGACCAAACTATTTATGAAGATAAATGACCAAAGATCAGAAGATATATTGTGTCCATGGTACAAGTTCAAAGTAAGAGAGGAGAAAAAACATATACAGCCAGTTTACCAGCAAAGCTATTGAGTTAAAACACTGAATTTGAGAAATGCAGACTGGCACACGCAATATGGCATGTATAACATGCAGTCATGTAATGTTTACTGGACACAACATGGCAGCTACATGATACTACTATCGCCAGAAGCTTTTGAAATTGGTAAGCAAATTCAGCTTAACGACTAGACCTTTAAATGGTGTCACATTAGTACCAATAGTGCCGTGTGTATTGCTACTTAGAGCTTTATATTGCTACTTGTGTATACTGGAATAGCAACTAAATGACTGCCTTACCTGTATTAGGAAATACAAGTAACAAGTGCATGGAACCCATAAAAAGCATTTGATACAAAAACAAGCAAAAGTTAAGATTGCCAAGTGCCAGGGCCGGCTCCAACCTTATGTGTAGTAAGGCTTGTGCCTTAGGCCCCCAAATTTGGGGGGGCCCCATTTTTAAAAAATAATAGGTATTTAAAAAAATAGTACTTTTTATACAAAAGAAGAGTTTTTAATACAAAGGAATGAAATTTTTTTAGATATATAAATAAAATAATAATTTGAATTACTTAAAAATGGGTAGATGAATAATTTTCCTAGCCTTCAGTTTCCCGTTTTTTACTCCTCCATTTAAAAATTTGCTATTTCTTCCTTAATTTGTCCAAATCAATCTTTTTTTTTTCAATCTCTTCATATTTCAGAAAACCCGACATATTTTTTGTGTTTCTCGTTGATATTCTTACTCACCTTCTTTCTCCAAGATTTCACTAGTTCAAGTATTCAACAATACTTTTAAGCTTCCATAGTTCTATATTTCTATTGCTTTAAAAAATCTTATCTAAGATCAACAATATTTCAAGAAAGAATAAATAAATTGGCTATATTATCAATCGAGCAAGAATTATTAGAGAAAATCGATTATAACAAAAATTATTAACTTTATATCTCAAAAAGTTAGAAGAGTAGACTTCAAATAAAAACATATCTTATAACTTTCTTTTAAAAAATTTAGGCCTCACAATAAACTTTGGCTTTAGGCCCCGTATGTGCTTGAGCCGCCCCTGCCAAGTGCAACCCTCGATTAGCAGAGTCCCCCATTTTCTTCAGCTCACAAAGGATTGTCTGTATTCATTTCATTTAACCTGTTTCTGGTTCTCCTTCTTGCATTAACTAACCAGTCCAACTGGGTTAATCAGGAATTGTTCCTGATTGTATGTCAGTACGGAGTAACTCTGACATATAGAGAACCCTCAATTTACCTTAAAAGAAAACTTATTTTAAATTGAAATGACATGAACCCGATCAGGGCAAAAAAGATTCAACGGTTCATGTAGCTGATTACAAGTCCTTCGGGATTGAGGTTTAGTTGATTGACTGATTAATTGACTGGGTTGCGAGAAAGAAATCGAGCAAGGGGTGCTCTTCTATAGTAACAGATCAAGCAATTCATGTGCAGGGTATATATATGTGTTAATCAAGGGAGAACTGGATTCGAAGTACCATAGTTGGCGAACAAAGGAACCACGTGAAAAAGTCTGGTAGTTTGTCTTTACACAACATCAACAATGGGCTTAATGTGACAAATAGGCCGAAAATATGGTGAAGTCCTGAGATCCAATTGCTGGTAAATAGACTGAACGATTAAAGAAGAACAAATAAAGAGGTAAACTGGAGTTTAAGCTGAGAAAGTCTAAAGCTTAAAGCTTTTCAACATCAAACCAAGGAATCGATGAATCACATACCTATTAATAGATAAAAGTATTTCGTCAATTTGCCATCTCATGTAAACCCGCAAACTTACAAGTGCTCAATATGTTGTAGGGAAAATAAAGAAACAAATTATAGTGAAATACCAAAAATAACAGAAAAGGAGAGAAGACCAATTACCTTCCAGGCGAGAGAGAAGCCCAATTGACGAGCAACCATACTGCTGGAAACCCAACAAATAAAACAGAGCAAAGCAGCCAAAGAGCCAGCTTTCTTGTCCAAAGCCACGTAGAACAGTGCATAAACCAAGGCAAACAAGAACCCGAAATTAAGGACCAAGGAACTGTGTTCACAGAGCTGAATCGGAGGTAAATTGAAAAGTGGGGGCGTAAAATCGAAAAGGATAAGACCGGTGAAAAAGATTGGCCAAACAAACACCATATGAATCAAGATATTCACTGGGTTGCTGTGGTATGCTCCATAAAAAGCGAACTGCTTCTCTAAGTCAAATATTCCCATCCTTTCCTTCACCCTTTCCTCCTACTGCCTTTGCTCCTATTAGGTAATCGGGTAATTATGAAGAAATTGGGCTTGAATGATTTGACCCTCTTTTGGGATTATAAAGAGGGAAGTTGAAAGGGAACAGGGATGGGCAAATTACTGTGGACGCGAAGAATTAGGAATTGATTTGTTGATTTGTTACGCTTCCTTACGAATTACGATCTTTCTCCTTTTTATTTACCCTATCTGGTCAAACGCGTGTTCGGCTTCTTTCCTTTTGACACTTCTGAAAATAGAGGTTTGTATAATTATTCTAGAAGCAAAAAAGATAAGGAAGTAGTAGTAGTTTGCGTTCACATCGACTATGATGGCTTTAATTTGTCATTGTTTAGGCATTTAGTACGGCATTTCATGCTTCTCTCTAACTTTTTGGTTTAAGCATCTCTACTTTTTGTCACGCCTCGACTTGGGGAGCGCGATCAGCGCTCAACCGAGATAATTCAATCGAGCAAATTTGTATAAAATCTTCTATCCGAACTCACTCATGAATAAAGAAAAAGATCAATTTCATTAATTAGACCAGAAGAAGATCATGTAAGCAACACCAATTCATTGACATTAGTTACATCATTTATAACTCTCAAAATACATACACTTCCATAGTTTGAGGTGGAACAAGTGGTACAAATACAACATTATTAGTTTGACTTTCCCAACACCAATATACAACCCATACTATGTCTACGGAGCCTCTAATAGATACAAAAGAATACTATAATAGTGCCGGCAACAAGGCCCCGGCTATACCTCAAAACATAATACACAAGGAACAAAAGATACTTGACTCTGAAATAAAATGGGACTCACCAAGTCAGCTGGGAAGAGGGTATACCGCTATCACTGAGCAAAGCCGCCTGCTGTGGAATCACATGTATCCATTAAAGATGCAACGGCCCCCGGTAAAATGGACGTTAGTACATATGGAATAGTACTAGTATGAATGAATAAACACCCTCTCAATAGAACGAGTAATAAAACAAGGAAGAACAATCATAGAATCAATGAAAGCCTCAAACCATACCAAGACACCAAGTTGGGAGCAAGATAAGATTTCAAGTATATTGCATATTTTAGATTGCGAGATATTTAGCACCGATATACCGCCATGACTTTAGCACGGAGTCCGATCACGACCCGATCGGCTAGGCCATCTCAGCCAAAGACACCAACTACAATCACAATCACTATCAAAATCTCAATCATTATCTCAATCACAATCTCAAGCACAATCATCACTTTGTGTGCGGCATGGCATCCGATCTCGACCCGACCAGCTAGGCTGTCTCACCACAATGCCGTGTGGATCGATATCACCCTTTGCTAGAAATCATCTCATTCAATTTAACGGGAATAATCTCATCACATCAGTCTCATTCTAAACAAGGAAAATAATCACAGTACAGACCTACACCGACACATGTAGTTTCGCGGTTTGGTCATTCCAACCTACCCCTCCTCGGTGACTAACTATACTCCCAATTGTTTATTATACAAAGGACTTTCAGTTCATTTCATAGTCTTTTACTCATCTTTTTATTTTATTGCATTAGTGGCCAAATTGTATTATCATTCTTGGCACAGTGGCCGTATTTCATATGCCATGATCACCCGTTTTACTTGCAAATATCATCATGGATTATCCACAACAAAGCATCTCTAATCACGACCTTTAGTACACATATGAGCAAATAAGAGTCTTAGACACCTTGAATTTTCTTCCACAATTTGCCATAATAACTAGCATTTGAGAGATAAATGAATTCATCATATTTCGACACATGGTCAAATTTGAATACAATCTCGAAGGATAACACAATATGATAAGAGCATTCGGTATATATTTTGAACATATAACTTTCGACACGGAGTTTATTCGGAATAGTCAAGTTTATAAGAAACAACTCGGAACATGAGACATACGAGCTTGAGCCAATCATAACTACAACTTACGAGGACATCATGGATTCGATTCGACAAGAGGAGTTTACCCAACATACCTCACTTTGAGCTTCCTTAAATTACTACAATATTTCAGAAATCTTAGCAACTTCGATATATTTGGAAACATAACAAAATTGAACACAAATTAGGAAGGTATTCGTGGTTTCAGTTCATTTGATCATTTTAACAAACACCAGGTGGACATTATGACCTCAAGGTCCTCCTATGATGGATTCCTTCATCCCACAACCCAAAGTCTACCCATTTGAGCTCAACAATCTACCCACAAACCTTGACAGTACATGCATGCATAACTGACACTCTCATACCCAAGAATCATACTCCCCATAAACCATTTTCTACTCCAAACTCGAAATTAAAACAAGGGTATGGAACCTTACCTCTTGGATGAAGACCTTGTGAGTGTTCCTTGTGAATTCTCCAATTCTTGAGCAAGGATTGATGAACAATTAGCTTAGGAATCCCCGTCACACTCTCGACCACTTTCCTCTCTCTAGAATATTAATTAGGACCAGCCAAAATAAATCCCAAGTTGTTTTTGTAAAAATGAGATCGGGTAAAATTTTCCAAAACTTAAATTCTACAAAGCCGGGTTTGCAATCGCAGACCAGACTGCAAAATAGGTATGCGGCCCGTAAAAGGGACCGCAAAAAGGCTCCCAAAAATTGGGCATGCCTGGAGGGGTCTGCGACGGATCTGCGGCGCATATCAATTCAGTGGTCGCATAATGGACCGTAGAACCTCCTTCCGAGGTTTTCTCATGCTGGATCTGCGATGGATTGTGCAGCCTGGGAAATGATTATGCGGTCGCATATTGGGCCGCATAATGATCCTCAAAATTAGCTCAAGTTCTGCTTCACTCTGCGGCCGATATTCGGCCCACAAAGTGGTTCTGCGATTGCATAGTGGACCGCAGAAATGTCATAGTTTGCAAACTGATCCGTTCAACTTCCCAACGTACTGTACAACACACAATGTCCGTACGGCGGCTCGCTTTGGCCCCACAAAACTCCGAATTTTAGGTGAAATTTTACGGGACCTTACACTTTTATTTTGATTTTAGTTGAAGGAAATTTTTATTTAATTACTAACAAGAAAAGATGAATTTGAATTTTGGCTTGCCGAACCTATTCTGAAGGTTTAGGTGTGAGTCACAATCAGTGACTTATAGTTAGGCTCTTCTAGTCCTACTTTTTTCCAATTAAAGAATTGCAAAGTGTAGAGCTACGATTTATAAAAACTTCTATCATCAAAGTTCATTCAGCTAACAAAAAAATTCGGTCATTGATCCTCAGATTAGAATATTATAATTGGAAAATAAAAAGTTTCATTATGAATATAACTATGAGGTTGGATATCCACATCGACATATTTCAATTTTCTTTAGTTAGTGAGAAAAAAGCATTATTAAAACGGTCGACTTCAAACATTTGAAAAAGAACAATGCAAGTATCGTTTTTCACCTTTTAAAAGCAGACGGACGAGAAAATGGCCCATGCAGGTCTCGAACCTGCGACCTTCGCGTTGATTGAGACATATAATATTTAGTAGTATACAACACAGTCGTGGACCCACATTAATCCCTTATCTAATTACCTACCTATGAATTGTATAAGTCAAAAAATATCTTTGATATGGGTAAGCCACGTCAGTATTACAATAGTCCTCGTCGACCGTCACGCGCTATCATTAAGTTCCCCACAAAGATCGATCTTGAGGCAAAATAGTCTCGAAGCAATGAAGGATGCAGTCGAAGAGTCAACAAAGATCAAGGTCGCGAACTCGTCGTGGATCAAGGTCGAGGTTGAGGTTGAGCATCTTAGAGGGGGTTATAACGGCTAGCTCTAAGATAAGACATAAAGGAGAATATTCTAGTGGATATTCTCTGCATATGCACTATTAGAGTTTTGTAGGAAAATATTCTTTATAAATAGAAAGAGACACAATGATAGGGGACATAAGATATTCATTTGTAAAGAACACATTGACTTTGTAAGAGAGAATCTGGTCTTATCGGATATATACAAAAATAATCTTTTTACCAAGATTCTTGCTTAGCATTTCCCCTGGATCCAAAAACAACCAAAATGTTCAAAGACTTATCAATCATTCATTATTGTCAGAAAGAATATCCACTAATCTCATCCATTTTTGGGTGATTCACACGTTTTATTTACTTAAAGGCCATTTATTGCTATTTATTACTATTGAATGCCACACTTCACCTTTTTGTATCATTGAATATTGTTATTATTGCTTATATTCACCGTCATCCGGATAAATATACTAGTTTTTTGTCACGGTCCGATAACTTTATCTTTAGAATATTATTTTTAATTAGGATTATCTCTCCTTCATTTAAGTATAATTAGTTGGACCAAAATTTGTATTTTTGGGTCAAACATGAGTGAGTGGCGTAAACGAAACAGGAATAGCAAGTAATGTTTAAAATAAATTTTAAGTACTAATCATGTTGCAATCAATTTACTTTTGCGTGTGAATTCTGTCATGTTATATAAGAGACACAGTTTACGTCATGTTCACTGCTTGGGGTTGCTGTTTCTTTGGTTCTACCAAAGTAAACTTTAGTTTTCCCTTTAGTTCTTCTGTATTTGTGAATTTTGGTGAAACAAACTAAAGTGGCATCTCTCAAGCTGGTAATTTTATTAAAAACATTATGTCGTCTCCTTTACAATGATTCAGAACAGTACAGAGGAGATGGAGGTGATGGTAATGGACATTGGGTTTATGATAAGGTACAATATTTCCAAAATTAACGGAAACTAACTTTTCTCATTACATACAAGACATGTTGCTTATTAGTCCAATGCGTTGACAAACTTAAACGTGAGTGAAATTTAAACTACGGATGTCTAGTCCAATTTTTTTTGTTTAATTTTTATTTCTTAAATATCTCTTTTCCATCTAATTTTTATTTCTTAAATATTTCTTTTATATCTATTTCTACTAAAATAACTTTTCTTTTTATTCTTTAAATCACTAAAACAATCAATTCCCAACTTCCCAGTTCCCACATGCCTGGAATTTACTCGATTTCCCCATCCCCAAATATAATATTATTCCCTAAACTAATCCCAATTCATCCCAAAAGTCAAACAACATAAAACCATCGTCAGCTAATTCCCATATACTATTGTTCTAGTCTCTTGCGTTGATAAAAGTGAACAAAATTATTAGACCCGAAGCATTTAGAAGATTTTCCTAGTAAGTGGTTAAGCTTTATTTCAGTTTATTAACAAGTTTTGAAAAGAATTCTTTGGTTCTTCTTTTGTTTCAATCAATGGCATGATTTTCTTGATTGGCTTGATTTGTTTCTCCCTCTGTTCTCTTAGTTAGCATCTGTAGTTTAAACAAGAGAGATTTTATGTAACTCAACTAATACAAAATTTTACATAAACCAAACTTTGAAATCAAGTATTTCCGTCGTGTCAAATTCATGAAATATGAAAGTGAAAAATCATGAAATGCCCAACTCAGGGTAATTAGGTTGGGAAAAACCCATCAAGATTTGATTACACAGTAAGGATCTTTCATTTTGACATTTGAAAAATGAATTCTTATTTGCACTTTGTGCTATTGATCTGCTGCTTCTACTCGTTCAACTCTACAACAAAGTATAAATGGTGGGATTTTTCATTAAATATGTTGGTGTTGGTGATGTTAATACCATAAATGAAGATGTAGTAGCAACTTGAATCTTTGTTTGCTTATTGAGTTCATTACCTTCAGAGAAGTCAAAACTGTAGGTTGGTTGCAAACTTGATCCAACAAAGTATAACTGTAGATTGATCCAATTGATCTATTAAGTACTTCATTTATTTAAGTTTCTCTGGTCTTTGTGGGAGGATATGAGCTGATCTATTTGTTTAAAGAATCATTTTTTTTGGTTTTGTTTTAACAAAGATCCTTTAATAAGAGAATTTCAGGATTATGTTTTGATATAGTTGCACCGTAAAAATCAAGTTAGGAGCTGCGCAGATACATCTATATAATCTCAAAGACAAAACTATCACAGATTGCGAAAGTATTGGTAAGTTTTATTTTATTTTAATTTAAGTTGAAAGGGGTGTGATTCCCCTTTTTTTTTTTAATGAAATTGAAGGGTGTGATTCCCTTATTTTTTGAATATGGACGGGGTGTGATTCTCCTATTTTATTATGAATTTGAAACGGTGTGATTCCCCTATTTTATTATGAGATTGTGTTTTGATTATGAGTGATATTTAAATTTGTAGGAACGTTTATCCTTCAACATCAAAATGAATAAATTTGTGATTAGGTTAGACGTTGGCCAATTGAGTTCTAGTTGTAGGAGTCGGCCATCTGTTAGTTCGAATATAGCTCCTGCCCAAAGAGAGACAATTTCATCTCCTTCTTCAAATATTTATAGTGTTCTTGAGTTGCGATATCCCAATCCCGATCCGAAAGAAAGAATACCGATTTTCAACTATGCCTCTAATATTCAAGATGAAAGTGAGGAGACATTATATTCAACAAAGGCCTTGTAACGATCCGACCGATCGTTTTGCTTTTTAAATCCCTGTTTCCCTAATTAAGACTCCCCGTATGTGCTTTTACTATTGTATGACTTGCGTGGATGGTTAGTTCGGTCTTGGACTAGGGTTGAAATCGGAACACCTAGTTCCTTAATAGTGGCTTATAATGGTTAAGTTTGACTTGAGTCAACGTTTTGAGTAAACGACCTTGGAACCAGGATTTGACGGTCCCAATAGGTTCGTATAATGATTTTGGACTTTGACGTATGTTCAGATTGAGTTTCGGATGATCCGGGAGCATGTCGATGCTTAATATTAAAAGTTGGCGCATGGAAGATTTTCAACTTCTTTAAATTTGGTTTGAAGTAGGTTTTGGTGTTATCGAGATCCGTTTGGGATTCTGAGCATGTGAATAGTTCCGTATAGTGATTTGTGACTTTCACGTAAAATTTGGCGTCATTCGAGTAGTTTAAGTATGATTCGGCATGTTCGGAGTAAGTTGGAAGAACTTGAAGTTCATAAGTTGATTCGATTTGATTTGGGGTGCGATTCTTAGTTTTGATGTTGTTTTACGCATTCCGAGGGTTCGAGCGAGACTGTTTCATGTTTACGAACTTGTTGGTATGTTTGGACGGGTCCCTGGGGGCCTCGGGTGCTATTCGAACGATGTGCTGGACATGTTTGAACTTGGAAGAAGGGCTAAAGCAGCAATAGTTCTGGTGCTTTCTCACCTACGAGAAACTAGCCACAGGTGCGAGCCAACGAGTGCAGGAGCGGCTGGGATAGAGAGATCGCAGATGCGGCGGGGGCAGCAGGGCATGGTCGCAGGTGCGTGAGGCGAGCCGCAGAAGCGGGCTCGCAAAATGTGGAGTTTTTTCGCAGGTGCGACCAAGGATGGAGTGAGCGTGTTCCGTAGAAGCGGACAATTTCAGGCAGAAGCGGTGAAGCTGCCGCAGGTGCAAAAATCGCTGGGGCAGCGAGGTGCATTTATATCGGGACTTAGGCTCATTTTCTTCATTTCTCTCACGTGTTGGTCGAATTTAGAGCTCTTTGAGGAGGGGTTTCCACCTAGCACTTTAAGGTAAGTAATTTCAATACAATATGAGTTTAAATCACGCATTTTGGGTAGATTCTTAACATGTAAATTGTAGAAATTATGGGTTAGTTGAAAAATCTAGGTTTTGATAAAAATGGAATTAAACCACGAAAATGATTATGGAATTAGATAGAAATTACATATTTGAGTTCCTGAGGTTATGGGTAGTATTTATCTTCAAAAATTTTTGGAATCCAGACACGTGGGCTCGGAGGTGAATTTTAAGAATCTTCCAATTTGGGTTGGGTAATTACTTTAATAGCTAAATTATGAACTTGTGAGTGTATATTGATTAATTTATGTAATATTTGGCTAGCTTCGGATTGTTCGGTACCAAGTTGATGCTTTAGAGTGAATTTTTGGGCCGGAAAGTGAGCTTTAGGACGAGGTAAGTTTCCTGCCTAACCTTGTAAGAGGGAGCTTACCCCATAGGTTTTTTAAATTACTATTTGCTTCTAATTGTAGGGGCTACCTACGAACGAGGCTACGAGAGTCCGTGCGTCGCTATAAATCATGCTTAAGTCCGGGTAGTTTTAGGATTCAATCATAATATAATTGTATTGTTTTCACTCTACTTGTTAATTTATGTGCTTAAATTATATTGAAACTTGATAAAGGATTCATAAAGACCGAATTTCACTTACTTTGAGTTTTGACGAGTTACTTGACCGTCAATAGAAATTGTGCTTCCTTGTGTATTAGTCTTGTGATAGCTTTTAAATCGGATGTTCGTAGAGTATTCTCTCTTCTTGTGGAGCAGCCGAACTCCTCGGCAGTATAGTAGATGCATCTATGGTTCGTGCCGTTTGACCCTCGGCAATGTACACATTATTCTGGATCGGGCCGTACGACCTCGACATAAAGCGTGCGTGATAAAGCTCGGAGCCCGATTACACTTGATATTATATTTATGACTTGAGAGGTTATAATTTATTTATTGGCCCGAAATTGTTGGATTTAGTACGTATCAGTCGAAGATTTTTAAATTGACTATCAGTTAAAGAATTCACTACTTGCTATTGTGTTGTTGTTGTTGTTATTATTATTATTATTATTATTATTGTTGTTGTTGTTGTTGTTGTTGTCATTATTATTATTATTATTATTATTATTATTATTATTATTATTATTATTATTATTATTATTATTATTATTATTATTATTATTCCATGCCTATTTAGAATTTCTGTATTTTATTTGTTGGCCCGTAGTAAGTGTCAATGTCGACCCCTTGTCATTACTTCTTCGAGGTTTGACTGGATACTTACTGGGTACATGTTGTTTATGTCCTCACGCTACACTTCTGCACTAATCGTACAGGATCTGAGGCAGGTGGATCTGGCATTCATTCAGGCGCGCATCCCCGTTATCACGAGGCATAGTGGTGAGCTGCTCTCTGAGTCCGTTCTGCAGCACCCGCAGTATCTCTTTTGTATGTACTTTCTGTCTATCTTATTTCAGATAGTAGAATAGGTGTTTTGTATATTCTACTAGTTGCTCATACATTTGTGACACCGGGTCTTGGGAACATGCTAGTAGACACTTTATAGTTTTGAGTATTTATTTCACCATATTTGCTCTTTCATTAGTTTACGCTTTACTTTACTAAAATTTTCCACTTCACCTCTACTTAATAAATAAAAATCAACTACTTTGAAATTATTAAAAAGGATAAATACATGACTAGTTCACCTTTGGCTTGTCTAGGGCCGACGTTGGGCGCCATCATGGCCTGTAGGGGAAATTGGGTCGTAACAGGCCTTGTCACCGAGTGGTCATGTTTTCCCTAAAAATAAGTTTGGGAACAAAATGAATCAATTTAATCCCGAAGTTTAAGGGTCCATATTCTCAATGATTGGAATATAGCATAAAAGGTGATGCTGCATTTTGTTTGTATTGTTATTTGTTTAAGAATGAACTTAAAAGTCGTGATAATGCAGGGGATGCATTTACAAAAGATGGCTTTAAGTGTTGGAACAAGGGTATAGAAAGACATAGAATGCATGTTGGTGAAGTAAATAGTATCCGTCACAAATGTTTCAACAGGACGCAAGATTTGAAAAATCAAGAAAAATCGATTCAATCTTCTTTTTACAAGCAATGTGAAAAAGCAAAAAGTGATCATCCGATTCGCTTAAATTCCTCGGTTGATGTGGTAAGATTTCTGTTAAGAAATGGTTTGTCATTTCGTGGCCATGATGAGAGTGAAGATTCCAAATATAAAGGTCTTTTTCTTGAACTTTTGGAATTTCATGGGATAAGAATTTGGACTTAGGAAAGATAATATTACATAAAGCTCCAAAAAATAATATGATGATTTGTGCAGCAATTGAAAAGGATATTATGGATGCTTGTGCTAAAGAAATAATTAAAGCTATCATCAAAGACTTGGATGGTAATTTCTTTGGGATATTTGTATGAATCAAAGGACATCTCAAATAAAGAGCAAATGCCCCTAGTTATACAATATGTTACTAAAAGTGGGAAGGTGATAGAGCGCTTTTTGGGTATTGTCCACGTGAATGATACATCTGTACTATCATTATAGAAAATAATTAATGATTTTCTTTTGGTTCACTCGTTAAGTTTATCCAAGTTACGTGGACAAGGTTATGACGAAGCTAGTAATATGCAAGGAAGAATAAATGGCCCGAAGTCTTTGATTTTACAAGAAGCCCCAGCTACATATTGTGTTTATTGTTTTGCCCATTAGTTGCAATTGACACTTGTAGCGCTTCTTAAAAAGCACCCGTATGTGAAAAAAGTTTCTAATGTTGTCACTAATGCATTGAATACTATTGGAGTATCTTTTAAACGCAGGGAATTACTACGAAAACACCAAGTAGAGAAGCTGGATGAATTACTTAAATCTAGAGAAATATTTACTAGGCAAGGATTAAATCAAGAATGTGGACTTCAACAGTCGGGTGATACTCGCTGGGAATCCCATTTTAAGACCTTGGAAAATTTCATGATTATATTTTCTTCTATTATTAATGTGTTTAAAGATATGCAACTGCATGGTTCTCATTTTCTTGAGAGATTTGCAACAAAAATTCTTTTGGGCAATATTCATGAATTTGAATTTGTGTTTTTGTTGTACTTGATATTCAAGATGTTGCTTCTTATAAATGAATTGGACAAAGCTTTACAAAAGAATGATCAAGACATCGTCAATGCTATGAGCTTGCTTAACCTTACAAAGACAAGATTGCAAATGATGAGGGAAAGTGAATTGGCATCTTTGATGAATGAGGTTTACTCATTCTATGGAAAACATGATATTATGATTCCCAAAATGGATGAAGACTATCAAAGGTCGAAGCGTAAAAGTCTGAAGTTTCTTATGCACATCACTTTCGTGTGGTAGTATCTTATGCAGTTATTGATTTGCAATTTCATGAGTTAAATAGACGTTTTGATATAGTGACTAGTGACTTACTCCTTTTATGGCTTGCTTGAATCCTGTTGATTCATTTGTTAATTTTGACAAAGATAGAATAATGAAGTTGGCCGAATATTATCCAAGTGGGTTTGATGACAACAAGCTTCGAGATTTCAATTTTCAGATTGATAGTTTCATTGTCTATGCTTAAACGTGTGATAACTAGTTTGTCATCTTGAAGGGAATTATGGATCTTGATATACTGATGTCAAAGACAAAATTGGATCAAACTTGGTGTCATGTTTATTTACTTGTGAAGCTTACTTTGATTCGACCTGTCACTACTGCAAGCGTGAAAAGAGCAATCTCCTCAATAAAGCTCATAAACAATGATCTATGTAATAGCATTAGTAAAGAATTTTTGAATGGTTGTTTAGTTTGCAATATAGAGCGCAAGGTATTTGCAACTGTAAGCAATAATGCTATTATAGATTGTTTTTAAAGTATGAATACTCGTCGAGTACAATTTTAAGTTGATGATGTTTTCTATTTTGTGATAATGAGACTAACTATTTTTTGCTCCCTAAGTTATTGTACTGTACAAATGTATGTCATCAAACTTAATATTTATTTTAAAAACAACGGTGCACCCATCTTCCCGAAATCTTAAATTCGCCTCTACTGCGTACATATTGGACAAATGAAAGAAAAGTTGGTCGTTTGAAAACATGGACTCCCTCTTATATCAAATCTTTGTTTCGAAAATTGAAGATTGACGCTTGCATTGTCCAGAAGATCAAAGCTAATAGATCTTTTTTCATTTTTTTTTAACTTATGTTGGTAAGGGCATCCTCTTTAACAGATCCTTTCCATTTGATATGACACTCACTTGAAGCTTAGCTCTCTTTGGACTTCTTCAGTATATGGGCAATGTAAACTTTTTCCATGTCACTTGAAAAACAATCGTAGATGATTATCAATATATTATGAAAAGTCAAAGAAAAAGGCATCACATTAATTTAAGTGGTAGTCTAAAAAAAATCACGTAATATAATTAATTATTAAAAATTAATAAAGAAATTACCTACGTAAATTAACTACTCAAACATAGGTGGGGGTTGGTTTAGGTTAGTTAATTTCTTTGTTTCTTTTTTTTAAAAATATTTTCGTTTTTCTTTTTTGAAATAAATAGCGTATTCATTCAGTAAAATTCAAAAAATATTATTGAGAACAATATAATAAAATCTAAAATAAAAAATATTTTAAGAATAATAAAATATATATCTTCTACTTATATACAAAAAGAAAGTGGCAGACAAAAATATTAAACAAGTAAAATGCTAATAATTTTTATTAACAATATAATTATACTAAACATTGGATAATATAATAAAAAAATACTGAACAAAAAAGTTATTCGATGACTATAGAAGTCTCTTTAATTTAATAGAGTTTTATTCATTAAAGTTCTAGCAATATCTATTCTATCTATATAGAACAAGAGAAGCTAATCAATGTGATGATGCCAAGTGTAACAACAAAAATTTAATAAGTGTCAAATTTTAGGACAAAGCTCCAACAAATTTGGAGATTCAAAAATTATTTTTAAAAAAAAAAACAAAATGATTAAAAAAAAAAGAGACAAAGAAATTAACTATCTAAAATTAACTACTTAAAATGGGTGAGGTTTGTTTTAGGTTAGTTAATTTCTTCGTTTCTTATTTTTTTTAAAATCATATTCGTTTTTCATTTTTAAAATAAAAAGTGTATTTAGTCATTAAAATTCAGACAATATTATTCAGAACAATAGAATAAAATATAAAAGAAAAAAATATATATTTCAAGATTAAGAAAATATATATCTTCTATTATTTTATAAAAATAAAGCATTAGACAAATATAGTAAACAAAGTCATATGCTAATTAAAGTTTTGGTGAATAATGCAATTATACTAAATATTGGATAATATAATTTATCTATATAGAGTAGGAGAAGCAAATCAATGTGATGATGCCAAGTGTAATAACAAAAATTTAACAAGTATCAAATTTTAGGACAAAGCTCCAACAAATTTGGAGATACAAAAATTATTTTAAGAAAAAGAGAATGATTAAAAAAAATTTGACTATCTAAAGTTAACTACTCAAACATGAGTGAGGGTTGGTTTAGGTTAGTTAATTTCTTTATTTAAAAAAAATTATTTTCGTTTTTCTTTTTACAAATAAAAAGTGTATTTATTCATTACAATTCAGACACTATTACTATGAAAAATAGAATAAAATATAAAATAGAAAAATATTTCAAGAGAAATAAAATATATATATTCTATTATATTACAAAAAAAAAAAGCAGCCTATTAAACAAAGTAATATACTAATAGAATTTTTTTTTATTAATAATGCTATTATACTAAATAATGGATAGTATAATAAAGAAAAATACAGAATAAAAAAAGTTATTTGATGACTATATAAGTTCCTTTAATTTAATAGAGTTTTTATTCATTGAAATTCAAATAATATTATTAAGAACAATAGAATAAAATTTAAAATAAAAAAATATTTCAGGAATAATAAAATATATATCTTCTATTATATTACAAAAAGAAATTAGGAGACAAAAATATTAAATATAAGTAATATGCTAATAAAAATTTCTATTAGTAATGTAATAATACTAAATATTGGATAATATAATAAAGAAAATGTAACGACCCGACCGGTTGTTTTGAGTTCTAGCACGTCGTTTGGTGGTTTGAGGCTTTGAGTACCTTCACTTCAAGTATTATGACTTGTATGTGTGGTCGGAATTGAATCTCGGGAAGTTCCGAGTCGATTCGGATGGAGAATTCTAAATTCGGAAGCTTTAAGTTGGAAGGGTTGACTAAGGTTTGACTTTTGAGTAAACGACCTTGAAATCGAGATTTGAAGGTTCCAATAGGTTCGTATGATGATTTCGAACTTGGACGTATGTTCGGGTTAAGTATCGGGTCGCCGGGGAGTATTCGGCGCTTATTGTGAAAAGTTAGAATTTTGAAGGTTTTAGAATTTTTTAAGTTTGATTTGAGGTGGACTTTGGTGTTATCGATGTCCGTTTGGGGTTCCGAGCCTTGGAATAGGTTCGTATCGTGACTTATGACTTGTGCCTAAAGTTTGACGTTATTCCGGAATGTTTAAGTATGAATCGGACGCGTTCGTCGAAGTTTAAAAGTTTAAAGAAATATTTCAATCATCGATTCGTAGTTCTGATGTTGTTTGGTGTGATTTGAAGCCTCGAGCAGGTTTGTGTCATGTATTGGAACTTGTTGGTGTGATTGGACAGGGTCCCGGGGGCCTCGAGTGTGTTTCAGAGGTTCTACGGGTCATTTCACCATGTTGAGTTGCTGTTTTCTGAGGTCTAGTGCGCCCTTCTTTGCATTCTCAAAGGAAAGGGTCACGTTCGCAAAGAGAAAAATGGGAGAAAGGGATCTATGAATCGCATTC
Organism: Nicotiana obtusifolia; assembly: GCA_002018475.1. Taxonomy (NCBI): domain Eukaryota; kingdom Viridiplantae; phylum Streptophyta; class Magnoliopsida; order Solanales; family Solanaceae; genus Nicotiana; species Nicotiana obtusifolia. The sequence goes on from MCJB01030748.1 coordinate 190,061, forward strand.
GTGGAGGCAAATTCGCGTTCTCGAAGAACAAATTTCTGCTACACAAGGCTGGCTTTGAAAGCTTATATCTTACAATCTATATGGAATTTGGAGATGATCCATAAATAAAAATTGTAGCCCTTGGTATCTAGTTTTCAGAAAGTCAAACCATTTATCATTTGGAGTTTTGTATAAAATGTTATGACCATCATATTAGAGGCTGTCTGGAGGAGTTGGCCAGCTCGCTCTTCGCGATCGCGATTGGTTTTCTGCGATTGCGAAGGGCAATTTTGAGCTGAGAAAAGTTGTGCTTCCGATCACAAAGCATTTTCCGCAATCGCGAAAGGTTAATACCTGGGCAGAAGCTATATTTCGAGGTTTTGGATCATTTTCACCTCATTCCTTCTATGAGAGCCGACTTTGGAGCAATTTTGGAGTGCCATTTTCATCATCAAACTTTAGTTTTGGAGCGACAGACATCGGTTTGAGGTTGTAGAGTGGCGTTTGAGCCGGTTATGGAACTTCGGAGCGAGGTAACTCTCCTGTCTAACTCTGTGAGGGGGAAACTACCCCTAGGTGATGTATTTGATATGTGCTACTTGTTGCGGGGGCTACGTACGCACGAGGTGATGGGAGTCCGTACGTAGCTAAATTCATGTTATTGTCCGGGTAGACTTAGGTTCACACCATGCTATAATTGTACTATAGGGGTTATCTTTGCTCGTTTAATTCCTTTATTTCACATTTCGACTTGAGACTAGACTTGGCATAGAGTGATAGACTTGTCATTGTAGAGATTTGACGGGCGTCATGATTATCCACAAAATAATTGTGCTGTTCTTACGAATTTCTCCTCCACTATGCGTTTTGTTCGAAAGGTCTTCCTTAATTATAACTCACATATTTATTCGTGAGTGGGGTCAAGGACCCGTTAAAGCCTCATATTTTAAGAGGATCGGGCCGTTCGCCTCGGCAGGAATATGTACCACACTCTCATGGGAGCGGCCCGTTCGCCTAGGAAATATAATAGATGCATCTATGCTTCGTGCCGTTTGACCCTCGGCAGTGCACACAGTATGATGGGATCGGGCCGTACGCCTCGGCATTTCTACAAATACTCCTATGGAATCGTGCGTAATATTTGACAAGAAGCCAGTGTATCTGTAGTTTTTCCTACTTTGAATTGTGACGACCTATCTGGTGAGGTCCATTATATATATATGCTCCGGTTGAGGAGGTAACTGCTAATTGAGAGCTTGAGTTTATTGTCGAAAGGAGGATTGCGCCACGTATTTATATTTGTTTATTTCGTTTACTTACTCTGCCTCGCATTTGTTTACTTCTTACTGTACATGATTTATTGGACCACTAGTAAGTGCCGATGTCGACCTCTCGTTACTACTTCTCCGAGGTTAGGCTAGATACTTACTGGGTACGCGTTGATTTACGTACTCATGCTGCACTTGCTGTACTTATGATGCAGGTACATATATGTCTGGTGGTCTTTTGGGCGCAAAGGCGCGGCTATTGCGGGGACTTTACTGTGAGCTGCATTCTATGTTACGATCCGCAACCTGCAGAGTCTCCATCATAGTTATTTATATTCTCCTGTCTAATTTATATTCCAGACAGATGTTGTATTTTATTATATTTCCTAGTTGATGCTCATGCACTTGTGATACCGGATTTTGGGGGCTTCTTCTGGATGTTTGGTATGGTAGTGCACATAATTATTATCATCTTACCCTGTAAATTTTATTTCATACTATTTAATAAATGAATTGATTTCAAAATTCTAAAATGAGTAATTAAGTTGATCAATCACCGTTGACTTGCCTGACGGCGGTGTTAGGCGCCATCACGACCTTTAGTGGATTTTAGGTCGTGACAGCTTGGTATCAGAGCGTTAGGTTCACTTAGGTCTCACAAGTCATGAGCAAGTCCAGTAGAGTCTTGCGGATCGGAACAGAGATGTCTGTACTGATCTTTGAGAGGTTGCAGGGCTGTTAGAAGCACTTCCCTTCTTGATTCCTCATCGTGCGATTTGATTCCTTTGAGGCTTATGCTTTTAATTCCTTCCTATTCAATCTTATGCGACGTGAAGCACTTGTTATCAATTGGGCATTGAGGAGTTGTGGTGGTACTGCAGATGTGGTGGAGGATGTTTCCTTTTCCCTGCGTATTCAAGCAGGCTATCATTGTCACCTGGTGGAAGGATGTTCTGTCATTCAGCTCAGTATTTGTATTTCCTACGGTTTTGAGGCTATGCACAGATTGCTATGATGTTTATGTGTTGTTATCGCACAGTGTTGGTGTTATTGTAGGGTGCTTATTTATGTTCGAGGCAGTGAATGACTTGAAAGGAGGGTTTCTCAGTGCATGATTTAGAGGTTTGGCATTTAATTCCAGCGGAGGAAAGGCAATCGCACTATAGATGTTCAGGCTTTGGTTGATGGAGTAACGGGACTTGATATTTTCGAACGTGGTGGAATTCTCATTTGTGATGTGGTGTCATCGTCCTTGTCAAACGCATTAAGGTTCGCCGATGTTATGGTCATCTTGATTTGCCTTCTAGGTAGGGTGTTTTGAAATGGTTCCTGAGAAGCGATTGTCAGAGATAGCGGTGTGTAGTGGATTCAAAATCGAATCGGTGTTTCTAATGCTGATGGCTCGGGAAAGAAGATATGTAAGGAGGCTTAGAGTTGGTAGCATTTTATTAGTTCGGGTGCTACAAAGATGGATTCCGATTTGAGGCGGTATTGGGGTAGTGAAGGACAAGGAACGAGATGTTGGGAGGTGTCACGCGGTGATTGAATGCTAGCAGGTCAAGTTCGCACAACAAAGGTCGAGAAGTTGCTTAAGGAGATGGGTTAATCGAAGTGGGAGTGGCAGAGTAGCGTATAGAGTCTATGGTAGGATAGCCACGTGCCTTGAGTAAGTTTCGGGCGATATGGGGAATCGTGATGGAAGGTGATTTGGTCTACAGAATTTATTTAGATGGTGACTACTGTACCGAGGGAGATGGAATATGGCAAAGAGGAGTTTTCTTGAAATGAAGAGGGGTGTGAAGACTTTATTATCGTTTTTGGATGCAACGTGACTCCAAGTTTGGAATGTATTGTCAGATTTTCAGTTGATGTCGATGGGGAGTGAATAGATTTCTACAGCTGGTGGACGAGCATAGGCTCAGGAGGAGTTTATTGGATTCGTGGTAATTGTACCCAATGCAGCGTCGTTGGAAGATATCGGTATGGAATTTTCACAGGTGGGTTATCTCCTGTGAACAGGTTAGCGGTTGCGCGATGTTGATGAACTTTCTACGAAGAATTCTACTTACTACCCGGCAGAAGGTCGAGTATGCAATTGTGGCTGATAATTCGGGATGCTTTATAAAGAGTCTAATAAGAGATTTCGAGAGGTTTGGCGAGTTAATGATGCGCGATCACGGTAATAGAGAAGGAGGAATCATTCTGGGTTCTACATTTTGTGATGGTAGCTTAAAGCTAAGTGGGGGAGAGCACTGTCTACGATTGGATCGCGTGGATGTCTGCTTGTGCAGTTTCTGGCTATCGATGCATTGGTGAATTATTTATGACTAGGAAAAGAAAACATCAGCGTTAATTCGAGCAAAGAACTTGATGAATGTGTGCTATGTTTTGCCTTATCGATTCATGTGCAGGTTTTGGGAAGACTTAGAGTTTATGCTTCTTGTGGATGTAATGTACAAGGAAAAGAATTCAGCCGGTTGCTTCTTTGAGAGGGTGTTCATGTTCTAGCAGCACACTAGAGTTTGGCTTATATTCAGGACCAAGTCAAAGTGGGTGACTCTCAACAGTGGTTCTAATGGGTTCGTTATGTGGCTGGAGACTGGACATTGCAGCAAAATGTGAAGAATACTTAGAGAATTTTCTATGTTAACATCGGGTCTGCGGGGCAGTATTGTAGAAATGGGAGAAACAACTTCGAATTTGCGGAAGGTCTTTCAGAATGGGTGTACCAATTGGAGATGCTATTGTGCGCATGACAGAGGTATGAGATGGTTCATGGGTATTGAGACGATGTGGTCTCTTGAAGTGGGTCACTCGGGAGGAGTGTTGTTGAGTTTTGTTATGATTTTTGAATGGAGCTACTATTATTTCTGAGGCAAGTCAAGAGTGAATTGGAAGAATTTGGGTCGGTTAGTAATGGTTGAATCAGCATGATTGTGGCAATGATCAGTTCGTTCGGCGCGTTAAGTTATACAGGTGGTTGGTGGTTGGTAGTTGTACATGCGGGCTTGACAGCCACCATAATTTGATCGATTTGTGAGGTTTTTGACTCTAGTGGCCTTGTTATGTGTAAATGGATCCCGGAATACTTATGACGGTTTAGATCTCGACTTGAGGTTTATATTTTCTACGGTTATGGGGATTTAGTTGCGTGTTGCAATGGTCCTTCTGAAATGAGTTAAGCGAAAGGTTTCTAGCCAGTGAAGTGTTTATTCTACTAGCAGTTCAGGTGTTGAGAGGAATTCTTGTATTCTTGCGTAGCGGCATGATAGGTGCAGTGAGCGGCATGGGAATTTGAGAGTTGAGGATCAAGGTTGCGATTCGGTGTTGACAAGAACGTCACGAGCTCGGATGAATCGGGAAGAATTTAGATGTTCAGAGTAAGATGACATTATCCTAGTGTCGCCTTGGAGTGGTGTTCTATGGAAGGAGCATTGTGTATTGAATTGCGAGTTCTTGAATTGCTTTACAGATTAGCACTATTGGTGGTACGGAGGTGCATACCTTGCTACCTGGTGCGGAAGGTTGTGGGAGCGTATCACACAGGGAAATTTGTATGAGTGTGACATGTTAGTTACTTAATTGTTAAGGATTGGAACCAAGTGCGAAGATTTTTGGTACTATCGTTAATGTGAGAGTTTATGCCTGAGAGGCATTCTATTCCTTGGGCTGTGGACTGTGGGAGTTTGTTTCGGATTGGACAGATGTTCGTACATGTCATGAATAGGGTTATTAGGGATCCTTGGAAGGTTATTAGCCCAGTTTGGGATAAGCGGAATTGGCTTGAGGTTCGCTAGTAGATTTACATCAGATCGGATGTGTTCATTCGTCATAGCGTTGCTTACAGAGGATTCATTGGGTGTTGAATGTTATTCCCGTCGTCAGCTATTTCATGTAATACTCTATTGTGCCATGTGGGCTGTGAGGGGGCTTGATTATCCGCACATGTGTTGTGGTCCCGTGTAGCTTGTGGTGTTATATGAGCAGGATGGCTCTCGAGATGCAGGTCATTATGGCACCTTAGTTGTGCTTGGATTTTGTAGCGTATGGAGCTATTCGTCTCCCTAAGCTGTATTTTTGCACTTGGCATGTTTATGGTCGATATTCGGTATTTCGTAAGTATAAGCATTTTGGCTAATGGGTATTCCTTTATTTATTGTTTTGTGTGGATCGGGTGGCACGTCGCCACGGGTATGTTGTTTGGATCGGGTTGCATGCCGCAAAGGTATCATGTTTGGATCGAGTTGCGCGCTGCAACAGTACCATGTGTGGATCGGGTTGCATTCCGCAACTGTAAGATGTTGAGTACGGTTTCATATACTTATTTCTGTGTATTTTGTTTACCTTTCTATGAAAAGGATTCATATCGTCTGTTTGACTGTTTTATTCGTTGCGCGGGCTGGGAAGTTCCTTTCCAGAGTTTGTTTTTCCTTATATATCATATTCAAGTTGTAGCTTGTTGGCGCATCGATGGCGTCACATGAAATCTTGGGTAGTGTTTGGGGTGGCGTATTGCCTGGGCAGCTTGTACTGGGTGAGATAAGATTATTGGGCTTGAAATCAGTGCAATCAGATCTATATAAAGTGTATTAAAGAGAAAATATTGTTATTCAGTTCAGAAAGAGGTAATGGTTCCTGTCAGGAGGAGAGACTCCGTGATTTGTTGATTTGGCAGGTGGTTATGAGTTTCTACATATCTCTTCTGTCATGGCAGTATTGTGAGGATTGAAACGAGGCTTATATGTGTTATAAGGTGTGCTTCGAGCGCTGGGTCATTGGAATTGCAGCTGTTGTGCTTGGAGGAGGTTGCCTTGGGCAAATGAGTTATGCAGTGCATTATGTGATGTCAGCATGGGTGCATGATCATGTGTGGATTCGGCATGTGGAGATTAATACGGTGTTCGTATGTTAGAATCAGGTCTTGCAAAGAAATTCGGATGTTGGAATTTGGTTCTAAGGCTTATTGACTAAATAAAAGTGGTGACCTTCAATTCCGCTCGAGCTAATGTGCCCAACTGGGTTGTGGTGGCACGAGTAGGTGCACAAGGTATTGAACATTGATTTTGGATAACTTTGGAGTAGTTCTTAGCACGTTCGAGGACGAACGTACATTTAAGTGGGGGAGAATATAACGACCCGACCGGTCGTTTTGAGCTATAGCGCGTCATTCGACAGTTTGAGACCTTGAGGTATTATAACTTGATTCAGATGGAAAATTCTAAATTCGGAAGCTTTATGTTGGAAGAGTTAAGTAAGGTTTGACTTTTGAGTAAACTATCTCAGAATAGGGATTTGAAGATTCCAATAGGTTCATATGATGATTTCGGACTTGGGCATATGTTCAGGTTGAGTATCGGGTCGTCCGGGAGCATTTTGGCGCTTATTGTGGAAATTTGGTATTTTGAAGGTTTTAGAATTTCCTTAGTTTGGTTTGAGGTGGACTTTGGTGTTATCGATGTCCGTTTGGGGTTCCGAGCCTTGAATAGGTTCGTATCGTGATTTATTCGTATCGTGATTTATGACTTATGCGTAAAGTTTGGCGTCATTCCGGAATGTTTAAGTATGAATCAGATGCGTTCGTCGAAGTTGAAACGTTTAAAGAAATATTTCAGTCGTCGATTCGACGTTTTGATGTTGTTTGGTGTGATTTGAGGCCTCGAGCAGGTTTGTGTCATGTATTGGGACTTGTTGGTGTGATTGGACGGAGTCCCAGGGGCCTCGGGAGTGTTTCGGAGGGTCTACGAGTCATTTTGCCATGTCGAGCTGCTGTTTTCTGAGGTCTGGTACGCGCTTCTTTGCGTTCGCAAGGAAAGGGTCGTGTCCGCGAATAGAAAAATGGGAGAAAGGGATCTTCGAATCGCGGTCGCTGAGGCAAGTCCGCGTTCGCGAAGAACAAATTTCTGCTACACAGGGCTGATTTTGGAAGCTTATATCTTGCAATGTATAAGTAATTTGGAGATGATCCAAAATTGGAAGTTGTATCCCTTGGTGTCTAGTTTTTAAAAAGTCAATCCATTTGTCATTTGGAGTTTTGTACAAAAAGTTATGACCATTGTACTAAAGGCTTTCTGGAGGAGTTCGGCAGCTTGCTCTTTGCGATCGCGATTGGTTTTCTGCGATCGCAAAGGGCAATTTTGAGCTGAGAAAAGTTGTGCATTGCGATTGCAAAGCATTTTATGCAATCGCGAAGAGTAATACCTGGGCAGAAGCTATACTTCGGGGTTTTGGCTCATTTTCACCTTATTCCTTCCAAGGGAGCTGACTTTGGGGCGATTTTGGAGTGCCATTTTCATCATCAAACTTTAGTTTTAGAGTGTGGGGCATCAGCTTGAGGTGTTAGAGTGGCGTTAGAGCCGGTTATGGAACTTCGGAGCGAGGTAAGTCTCCTTTCTAACTCTGTGAGGGGGAAACTACCCCTAGATGATGTATTTGATATGTGCTACTTGTTGCGGAGGCTACATATGCACGAGGTGACGGGAGTCCGTATGTAGCTAAATTCATGTTATTATCCGGGTGGACTTAAGTTCACACCATGCTACAATTGTACTATAGGGTTTATCTTTGCTCGTTTAGTTCCTTTTATTTCGCATTTCGACTTGAGACTAGATTTGTGTAGAGTGATAGACTTACCATTGTAGAGATTTGACGGGCCTCATGATTATCCACGGAGTAATTGTGCTCCTCTTACGAATTTCTCCCGCGCTATGTGTTTTCATCGAAAAGTCTTCCTTAAAATTTTTTATAACTCACATGTTTATTTGTGAGAGGGGTCAAGGACCCGTTAAAGCCTCCTATTCTAATGGGATCGGGCCGTTCGCCTCGGCAGAATTATTGTACCACACTCTCATGGGAGCGGGCCGTTTGCCTTGGCAGTATAATAGATGCATCTACGGTTCGTGTCGTTCGACCCTCGGCAGTGCACACAGTATGATGGGATCGGGCCGTATGCATCGACATTTCTATAAATACTCATATGGAATCGTGCATAATATTTGACAAGCAGCCAGTGTATCTGTGAGTTTTTCTTGATTTGAATTGTGACGACCTGTCTGGTGAGGTCCATTATATATATATGCTCTGGTTGAGGAGGTAACTGCTAATTGAGAGCTTGAGTTTATTGTCGAGAGGAGGATTGCGCCGCGTATTTATACTTGTTTATTTCGTTTACTTACTCTACCTCGCATCTGTTTTACTGTACATGATTTGCTGGACCACTAGTAAGTGTCGATGCTGACCCCTCGTCACTACTTCTCGGGGGTTAGGCTAGATACTTATTGGGTACTCATTGATTTACATACTCATGCTGCACTTGCTGCACTTATGGTGCAGGTACATATATCTGGTGGTCTTTTGGGCTCAAAGGCGCTGCTATTGCGAGGACTTTACCGTGAGCTGCATTCCATGTTACGATCCGCAGCCTGTAGAGTCTCCATCACGACCTTTAGTGGATTGCCAGACTGCGATATTACGTGCCATCACGACCTTTGGTGGATTTTAGGTCGTGACAGAAAAATACAGAACAAAAAAGTTATTCAATGATTGTATAAGGCTCTTTAATTTAATAGAGATTTTATTCATTAAAATTCAGATATTATTATTGAGAATAACAAAAAAATAATAAACCTCGTATAATATCACATGTGGGGCTGGAGAAGGTACTGTGTACACAGACCTTACCCCTACCTTGTAGAGATAGAGATTGAGAACAATAGAATAAACTATAAAACAAAAAATTATTTTAAGAGTAATAAAATATATATCTTCTATTATATTACGAAAAGAAAGTAGCAGACAAAAATATTAAACAAAGTAATAAGCTAATAAAAATTTCTATTAACAATGTAATAGTACTAAATATTAGATAATATAATAAAGAAAAATAGAAAACAAAAAAGTTATTTGATGCTTATATAAGTTTCTTTAATTTAATAGAGATTCTATGCATTAAAATTCTGATAATAATATTATTGAGAACAACAAAATAAAATTTAAAATAAAATATATTTCAAGAGTAATAAAATATATATCTTCTCTTATATTGCAAAAGGAAAGCGGGCAAACAAAAATATTAAATAAAGTAATATGCTAATAAATTTTTTTATTAACAATGTAATAATACTAAATATTAGGTAATATAATAAATAAAAATATAGAACAAAAAAATTACTCAATGACTATATAAGCCCCTTTAATTTAATAAGGGTTTTATTATTAGATATATCGTATTGATAAATAATATGACAATTAAAATTTATTAAAGCAATACGATTTAATATGTTCAAACAAGCCCGATTATAATTTAATTTAATTAATATTTTTGAATATTGACCTCGCATCGCGTGGGTACGACTACTAGTTGTCTAATAGCAAATAGGGTTAGCAGCTTGAAAAATAAGGCAAGTAACTATTCTTAACAAGTACTAATATTAATAATATCAGTAAATATTTACCAAAAAAAATAATGAGTAAATATAATTTATTTTATGGATTCACGAAAGCATCATAGCCTTGTTCTTTGCTTTTGTTTCATGGCTTAGCTGTTGATGTTAAATCTCCTTAGTTGAGTTGATTTTGAAGTATCTACCATTTCTATTCTAGCCCAACCTATATCAAATAAAAACGATAATGTGCAAGTCATGGGTCTAAATCCTTTTAAGCAGGGGTGTTGGTTAAGTTTTTATCAAAACCACACCATATAAACTATATCGGTTTGAATTGGTTCGATTTTGTCACGATCCCATTTTCCTCTCCGTAGGATGTCGTTATGGCACCCAGTCTCTAAAACTAGGTAAGCCTAACAATTTACGGAATAACTGAATATAAAACTGAACTCAAATATCAATATATGAAATATAAACAAGAACTGCGATTTTTAATAATTACAATTCCGAAAACCCGGTAGGAATAAGTTACAAGCTTCTAAGGAAAAATACTAAGTATCTCTATACATCAGAGTCTAAAGAGAGTAAGGAAAACAACATAATAAAGATAGAGGGGGACTCCGAGGTCTGCAGACACTGGCACATATACCTTGAAGTCTCCAAGTACAGTCCAGCTCATGGGTATCTGGCTTGGTAGGAAGTACCTTGATCTGCACAAAAAGATGTGCAAAAGTATAGTATGAGTACACATCTACAGTACCCAGTAATGCCAAGCCTAGCCTCGGTAGAGTAGTGACGAGGTCAGGTCAGGGCCCTACTGGTTTAAAAGAACAGCAAGGTAGAAGATATAATAATATTTTGAAATGACTGAGAATTTAAACACCGAGAAATTTCAGAAAATAACAGCATAGCAAATAGAGGTAAACGACAGGGGCGCTCCCGAGTTACCACCTCGTAGTCCCAAATGTAAATATGCACGACAAGGGGATCTCCCGAGGTACTGCCTCGTAGTCCCAAAGTAAATATGCAAGACAGGGGGATCTCCCGAGGAGCCGCCTCGTAGTCCCAAAGTAAATGTGTAGCAAATAACCGAAGGAACAACGAATTTACATCAAGAAATCTTACAGTTAAAGATTTAATTCAAATCAAGGAAAAAAGGTGATTCAACTAAGCATGTTGCACAAATTGCAAGTAAAAGTTAAGGCACGTAGACATGGTATACTAGGCTAAACATGATCGCTACATATGCTAAGGCAACTCAGTTAGGGAATTTAAAAGAAGACAACTCAGCAAGAATCGAAATTTTCACATTTAGCCCGTGTACGCACTCGTCACCTCGCGTACACGGCGCTCACATATCACAAATTCTTACAACAGTACCAAATCCTAAGAGGATTTCCCCCATACAAAGTTAGACAAGTCACTTACCTCAAGCGTCACTAAATCAATCGATAAGGATGCCTTTCCCTCGATTTTCCGACTCCAATCGGCTCGAATCTAGCCAAAATAATTTCATACTATAAATATAATCACAAGAAACTAATTTAAATAATGAAACTACAACTTAAGCAAGAATCGAAAAAATCACCTCAAAAATTCGACCTGGGGCCCACGTCACAGAATCGGGTAAAAGTCACAAAATGCGAACACCTATTTGATATCGAGTTCACCCATAACAAAATTACCAAAATTCGACACCAAATCGCCACTCAAATTCCAAAATATAATTCTCCAAATCCCTAGCTTCAATATCCTAAATTTCACCTTAAAAACGCACAATCTAGGTTGGAAAATCAATGGGGAAACAAGGTTATTGATCAAAAATAAGTACAAGAGACTTATCTCAAGAAATCCCTCAAAATGCTCCCAAAAATCGTCAAAACCCGAGCTCAAAATGTTTAAAATGAGGAAAAATTGCGAATCCTTGTATTTAAGTGTTCTGTCCAGCATTTCCGCTTCTGCGGACACTTAGCCGCATCTGCGGCGTTGCAGAAGCGACAACATACCCGTATCTGCGATTCAATCGCTCCTGCGGTCAACTCTGCCGCATGTGCGGAACATTCGCTTCAGCGGTCCTAAATCTGCTTCTGCAGACTCGCTTTTGCGAGACGAAGATCGCTTCTGCGGAGCCCTCATGCCAGATCCCTTCCGCTTATGAGCTGCCTCTTTCGCATCTGCGGTCTCGCAGATGCGGAACTTACCTCGCATCTGCGACCTCTGCCTACACTGCTCCAGCCTGCTTCTGCGATCAACATGCCACTTCTATGGGCTCGCACCTGCGGTCAATCTTGCGCAGGTACGATTACACTAGAGCTGGTGCCCTCAGCCATTCTCACAAGTCCAAATTTGATCCGTTAACCGTTCGAAATGAATTCGAGGTCCCCGAGAGCTCAACCAAACTTACCTATAAGTCCTAAAGCATCATAGGAACTTACTCGAGCCTTTAGATCATATCGAACCACGCTAAAAATACGAATTGCACGTCGATTCAAGCCTAATGAACTTTAAAACTTCAAATTTCTACATCCGACGCCGAAACCTATCAAATCAAGTCCGATTGAACTTAAAATTTGCACACAAGTCATAATTGACGTTACGGACCTACTCCAACTTTCGAATTCTGAATCCCACCCCGATATCAAAAAGTCTACTCCCGGTTAAACTTCCCAAAAATCATCACATTTTTCAACTTTCGCCAATTAACGCTAAAATGACCTATGAACCTCCAATTCAACACCCGAACACGCTCGTAAGACCAAAATCACCCTACGGAGCTACAAGAACCGTCAAAACTCCATTCCGGAGTCGTATTCACTCAATTCGAACTACAGTCGATTCCTGTGACTTAAACTTCTATTTTATGGACTATGTGTCCCATTTTACTCCAAAATAAAAAATAAATCCTCCTGGCAAGTTATGTAACTACAAAATAAAATATAGGGAGCAATAAATAGGGGTTCGGGGCTAATAATCTCAATACGACCGGCCGGGTCGTTATAGGTTTTGTCGGATTGTTCGGGGTTTTTGATTCTTTTATTATATGAATATTATTTCAATCGTACGTTGTTAAAGTTTTGATAAGTAAATATATGTTTAGTAAAAATTAAAAAAAATTTGATAATTTTATGATCTATTAAAATATTCTTATGGAAGAGTTTTCTTAGTAGCACATGATAGTTATTTTTAGCCGTCTTACAATAATTTTACGTTGATGTACACTTTCAAGATTAACTGAATTTAATAATTAAACATAAGAATAAATATGAAAATATATAATTATATGTTCTATTTAATTTTAAATTATCGAAATACCATTTCAAATTCGAAAAAGATATAAGAATTTAGTAGATGTTGATATGTAAATATGGAGAACAAAGAAATTGACGCATTTCACTAACACTTGATAAGAAAGTGATTATACAACCCATTATTTAAAGTTAATAAATATGGAACGCTTCGTATTTAACTAATATTACATCCCATAAGAGAATCGCAAATGTTTCTAGACAAATTTTAAAGAAAATTCTATAAAAAAATTTAAAAGTATATATAAAAATTATATATATTTATATGTCGATTTGGTTTGAATTTCTTACTCAATACCAAACCAAACCTAATCGGGTATTTTAATCGGTTTAGTTTTGACTTTTCGGTTTGGTACGATTTTTCGATTCGATTTGTACACTCCTACTTTTAAGTTGAAGGAGAAATGTTTTCTCTTTATTAATGAGAATGAAAATTTAAACTAGCGAAAGTGTAGGAAATTTCATAAATATTGACTTTAACAAAAGCAGATGCTGCTTCTAAAAACAAATTCAAAATGAATAAAATTCGGAAAAATAACAAGTTCTGCGAATATTGTGCTAACGACCGCAAAATTAAAGGTCATTGTACTAACAGTCTTAACACCTCACCGTTAGGGGTCGTTTGGTTACAGGTATTAAGTAGGATATACCAGTATAAAATTGGAGTTAAATTTATTCTATGTTTGATTACTGACATTAAATAATCCCGGTATAATTTTATATCAAATATTGATATAAACTTATTTGACATTGAAGATGGAATAATAATACCAGAATTATAATCCCTTGGATAAAGATTTCGTTAAGATATAATTATCCCTCCAAAACCCCTTTTCACTGCATCAGTACGCACGATACAACCGAAATAGGTATTAGATGCAGTTTATGCGTTGTTTTTGCTGGAGTTTTGCACAGTTCTTGTATTTATTTGCATTGTATTTAAATTATTTTTGCATAGTTCCTGCACTTTTCTGCATTATTTCTGCATTTGTTTTGCACAGTTTCTGCATAATTTCTGCATTTTTCTGCAATGTTTATACATTATTTCTGCATTGATTCTGCACTCTTTTTGCTTAGTTTCTGCATTTTCTGCATAGTTTTTGCATTTTTCTGCATTGATTCTGCATTTTTCTGTATATTTCTACACTATTTTAGCTTCAGTTTGTGCACTTCTTTTGCAACAGTGCAGCAAGAATATAATTATCTTGCATCTTGGATGGTATGAACTAATATCTTTGATTTTGCCTAATTCTGTTAGTTGGGTTTTGGTAAAGCTTTTTAGTGGAGTTGGGTATTTGAGTTTAGTATGATAAGAAAATATTGTTGGATGGAGTTTTTTATTAAGAAATATTATTTGTATAAGTCGTGAAATATCCAAGGTAAAAATAGAAAATAGAATTTTATCTAAGTTTATATACCTTTAAACCAAACACATGTTTTAGATTATGTATAGTATATTCCATTTTTAATCTAACGAACCAAACATAGTATCAGCATTAAGTAACTCAAGGGATTATTAATCCCAGAATTATTATTCCGTCCGCGAACCAAACGACCTCTTAGGCTTAATCCTTTCTCGAGTAATAAATTCTGCAAATATTGTACATAACATGTAACGACCCGACCAGTCGTTTTGCTTTATAGATCCAAGTTCCCCTAAAAAAGACTTTTCGTATGTGCTTTTACTATTTTATGACCTGCGGGGGTGGTTAGTTCAGGATTTGGAAGGGTTCGGGTTGAAATCGGAATACTTGGTTTCTTAGTTTGGCTTTAAAAGGGGTAAGTTTGACTTGAGTCAACATTTTGAGTAAACGACCACGGAACCGGAATTTGACGGTTCCAATAGGTTCATATGATGATTTTGGACTTGGGCGTATGTTCGGATCGGGTTTTGGATGACCCGGGAGCGTTTTAGCGCTTAATATTGAAAATTGGCACATTGAAGGTTTTTAAAGCTCTTCATATTTGGTTTGAAGTAGGAATTGGTGTTATCGAGGTCCAAGTGGGATTCCGAGCCTGTGAATAGTTCCATACGATGATTTAAGATTTGCACGCAAAATTTTGAGTCATTCCGGGTGGTTTAAGTATGATTCGGCGCGTTCGGAGTAAGTTGGAAGAATTTGAAATTTATAAGTTGATTCTATTGGTTTTGGGTTGCGATTCTTGGTTTTAATGTTGTTATATGTGTTCTGAGGGTGCGAGCAAGTCTGTTTTATGTTTAGAAACTTGTTGGTATGTTTGGACGAGGCTTTGGGGGCCTCGGGTGCAATCCGAATGACGCACAGATCGAATTAGGACTCAAAAGAGCTGCTGGTGCACCAGATTTAGTGTGCCCCCACCTGCTAGCTTATGGTCGCAGAAGCGGCTTTAGGGCGCTTGGCCAGTGGCCGCAGAAGCGGCCTTGCTTCTGCGAGGAAAAGCCTGCAGGTGCGATGGGGCCGCAGGTGCGCTTGGCCATCCGCAGAAGCGGCCAGTGTTGGGCCTAGGGAATTCCGCAGACGCGAACCTTTCTCCCCAGATGCGGCCCAGTGACCGCAGGTGCGAAAGTCCTGGAGGCAGTGAGGTTCATTTAAGCCTAGAGTTAAAATCATTTTGACTTATTTTCTTTCATTCATTGGGCGATTTTGGAGAGGAGTTTTCACCTAGCACTTTGAGGTAAGTGATTTCTACCCAATGTGAGTTAAATATATAGTTCATGGGTAGCTTTTAACATGTAAATTTGTGAAAATAATGAGTTTAGATGAATAACTCTAGGTTTTGATAAAAATGGGATTTACTCACAAAATGGTTATAGGATTGAGTGAAAATTTTATATTTCAGATCATGAGGTTATGGGCAACAACTTTCTTCAAAAATTTCCAGAATTCGGGCATGTGGGCCCGAGAGTGAATTTTAAGAATCCTCCAATTGGGGTTGAATAATTATTCTAGTAGTTAAATTATGAACTTTGGAACATATATTGATTTATTTATACAATATTTGACTAGTTTCAGATTTTTCGGTACCAAGTTGAGGCTTTAGAGCGAATTTGAGACTAGAAAGAGAGCTTTGAGACGAGGTAAGTCTCTTGCCTAACTTTGTAAGAGGGAACTCATCCCTTAGGTGTATTTGTTTTGGTGAATTATATGTGTGGGGAACTATATACGTACTAGGCGATGAGAGTTCGTGCGTAGCTATATTCTATGTGATGTCTGGCTAGTCTTAGGTTTACACCATGCTTTGTTTGCTCTATTATATTAGTCATGCATATTAATTGTCTTAACTAGAGCTGAGATTAAGGATATTAAGATTTAAAGTTTCTCGTTTAAATTTTTTATGTGTGGGGAAGAATGGAAGAATTTCATAATAACTTTGAGAAATGTATGTTCACTCGCATCGCAAGTATTTTCGCGAGGGAGGTAAATTTTCTCTACTCTCATGGGAGCGGGCCGTTCATCTCGGCAGGTTAATAGATGCATCTATGGTTCGTGTCGTTCGACCCTTGGCAGTGCACACAATGTATACATATATTTTGGATCGGGCCGTACGACCTCGGCATAAATCGTGCGTAGTAATACTTGGAGCCTAATCTTCTTGATATGATTTTATTGGTTTGAGAGGTTACAATTATTTAATAATATAAATTGACTTGGATTTATTATTACTGAAAGAAATATTTATTTACCGCTTGTTATGGAGATTTATGGTTGTTTACATAACTCATCACTACTTCTTCGAGGTTAGACTAGATACTTACTGCGTACATGTTGTTTATGTATTCACGCTACACTTATGCACTAACTGTGCAGGATCTGAGGCAGGTGCATTTGGACATCATCCCGACACGCACTCCTGATACATCGAGACTTAGCGGTGAGCTGCCTTCCGAGCCTGTTCTGCAGTACCCGGAGTCTTTCTTTTGTTTTTTACTTTTTGTCTACATTACTTCAGACAGTAGTTTAGTGTTTTATGTATTCTACTAGTAGCTCATACATTTGTGACACCAGGTCTTGGAATTGTGCTAGTAGACACTTAATGATTTTTGAGTATTTATTTCACTACACTTGATCTTACAATTTGTTATGTTTTATTTTATTAAATTCCTCATCTCTTTCTTATGTAATAAATTAAAATCAACTATTTCGAAAATGTTAAAAGAATAGATTCACGATTAGTTCACTGTTAGCTTGCTTAGAGGCAGAGCTGGGCGCCACTCACGGCCTATAGGAGAGTTGAGTCGTGACAACATGGTATCAGAGGACTAGGTTTACATAGGTCTCACAAGTTATGAGCAGTCCTAATAAAGTCTTGCGGATCGGTGTGGAGCGTCCGTACTTATTTCGAGAGACTATAGGGTTTTAGGAAAAACTACTCTTTCTTCATCTCCAATCGTGTCTCACAGATGGTGAGAACGCGCGCAACGGATGTTCCAGACCATGGAGGAGCTACTCGCTCTATTGCTAGAGGCCGAGGCCGAGGGAGGGTCCAGTTCGTGGTAGAGGACGAGGGTGTCCTAGAGTTGCTCCAGTTACACCACCAGTGGATCCAATAGAGGATCCCATTTTTGAGGAGCAGGGTGAGGTGCCTACAGTAGAGCCAGCCTCGGTAGATTTCATATCCGCACGGGATTCAAGGAGGTCATGGGCCGTATGCTACGGTTCATGGATACTATGATGCTAGCTGGTTTATTTCTAGTGGACCCAGCCATATCTCATACGGGAGGGGGAGCACAGACCCCTACAGCCCAGGCTCCTGGACATGCATCTGTCATATATCAGACCCCGGGCGCACTACCTATGGGCGGAGCCCAGCCAGTAGTAGCAGCTATCCTTGAGCCCAGACCAGCTATGGCCGGCGAGCCGCAGAAGCTATTGGACAGATTGACCAGGCTACACCCTCTTGTCTTTGGAGGTGAGCGACATGAGGATACCCAGGACTTCATTGATCGGGTGCAAGGACAGACTGCACAAAATGAGGATATTGGAGTCCCATGGGGTGGATTTACTACTTTCTAGCTGGAGGGCAGGGCCGGTAGGTGGTGGCAGTCATACCTACTTGGCAGACCAGCAGGTTCTCCTCCCTTGACTTGGGACCAGTTCACACGTATCTCTGATAGGTATATTCTACCCTCTTAGAGGGAAGAGTTACGGTTTCAGTTTCAAGCAGCTCCAGTAGGATCAAATGTCCGTGACCGACTATGAGGTGATATTCTCTGAGTTGTCTCGCCATGCACTTATGATACTTCCTACTGATGCAGAGAGAGTGCGGAGGTTCATTTCGGGTTTGCATTCAGGTATCCAGGCCACTATGGCCCGAGAGGTTAAGATGTGGACTTCTTACGAGCTAGTTGTTGAGATAACTCGGAGGATCGAGGATGTTAGTCAGCGGAGCCGAGAGCAGATGCCGCGAGACAAGCGGTTCCGTTATACTGGAGGATTCAGTGGTACTTCGTCTGGGGGCAGATGTCAGTTTGGGAGAGGGAAGCCTAGCAGGCCTACATATCCAGCACCGCCGCCTCCTGGGGGTGCTCCAGGGCTGCCCTATTTCAGTGTCATGCCAGAGAGTTCCTACCGGTCACTAACTATTCAGGGTTCCTCTAGTGGGTATTCAGGCCATCAGGGTTAGACTTCCGGTTAACAATCCGTCGTTCTGAGAGGTTGTTATGAGTGTGGGGATCCTGGCCACATGAAGAGGTTTTGTCCCAGACTTTGGGGCAAGGGAGTGTAGTAGGGACACCAGCCTATGATTAAAGCACTAGCTGCCGCACCACCCGTCCGGCCGCCCAGAGATGGAGGACAGGTGGGTAGCGGCCGTCCTAGAGGTGGAGGTCAGACAGGTAGAGGCCAGTCAGGTAGCGCTCCAGCTAGATTCTACGCTTTTCCGGCCAGACCAGATGCAGAGGCCTCTGATGCCGTGATCACAGGTATTATTTCTGTCTGCGGTAGGGATGCTTCGGTATTATTTGATCCAGGGTCTACATATTCGTATGTTTCATCTCTGTTTGCGCATTTCTTGGGTGTTACTCGTGAGTCCTTGGGTACTCCTGTTTATGTGTCCACTGCAGTGGGCGATTATGTTGTTGTGGATCAGATCTATCGGTCCTACATTGTTACTTACTGTGGTTATGAGACCCGAGCGAATCTTTTGTTGCTCGATATGACCGACTTTGAGGTCATCCTGGCATAGATTGGTTGTCTCTATATCACGCCATACTTGATTGTCATGCCAAGAATGTTACCTTGGTGATGCCAGAGTTGCCTAGATTGGAGTGGAAGGGTTCGTCTATCAGTACATCTAGTCGGGTTATCTCCTTTCTAAAGGCTCGACACATGGTTGAGAAGGGGGTGTTTGGCTTATCTAGCTTATGTTTGGGATACTACTGCACAGATTTCGATGATTGATTCAGTGCCCGTGGTCCTGGAGTTCTCCGATGTGTTTCCTTATGATCTTCCAAGCATGCTACCAGATCGTGATATTGATTTCTGTATTGACTTGGCTCTAGGTACCCAGCCTATACCGATTCCACCGAACCGTGTGGCTCCGAAAAAGTTGAATGAGTTGAAGGAACAGCTTGAGGAGTGCTAGTGAAAGGGTTCGTCGGACCGTGTGTGTCACCTTGGGGTGCACCGGTGTTATTATTGAAGAAGAAAGATGGGACTATGCAGATGTACATTGATTACCGCCTGTTGAACAAAGTTTCCATTAAGAACAAGTACATGCTACCGCGTATTGATGATTTATTTGACTAGTTGTAGGGTGTTAGGATGTTCTCAAAGATTGACTTGAGATCAGGGTACCATTAGTTGAAGATTCGGGATTCGGATGTTCCGAAGACGGCTTTCTAGACTAAATATGGCCATTATGAGTTTCTAGTGATGTCCTTCGATTTGACTAACGCCTCGATGACATTTATCCATTTGATGAATGTAACGACCCGGCCAGTCGTTTTGAGAAATAACGTCCCATTCGGTGGCTTAAGGTCTCGAGCAGCTCCGTATTATGTGTTATGACTTGCGTGAGTGGCCGAGTTCAGTTATCAGATGATTCGGAGTCAATTTGGAAGAAGGATTCTTGTTTTAGAAGCTTAAGCGGTAAGAGTTGACCAGAGTTTTGACTTTGAGAAAATGACTTCGAAATGGTATTTTGAAGATTCCAACATATTCGCATGGTGATTTTGGACTTAGGAGTGCATCTGGATTTGGATTTGGAGGTCCGTAGGGCAATTTGAAGTATTTCGGCGAAATTTGAAAAAAATAAAGTTTTGGAAAGTTGAGAGGTTTGACCGAGGTTTGACTTTGTGATGTTGTGGTCGGAATGCAATTTCGAGAGTTGGATTAGCTCCGTTATGTAATTTGGGTATCGCATGCAAAATTTGACGTCATTCCGGGTTGATTTGATAGGTTTCAGCGCGCGTTATAGAAGTTGGAAGATTTGAAAGTCGTAAGTCCGATTCATGGTGCGATTCGCAGTTTCGACGTTGTTTGATGTGTTTTGAGACCTCGAGCTAGTCCTTGGTATGTTATGGAACTTGTTGGTATGTTTCGACGGGGTCCCGGAGGCCTCCGGCATGTTTCGGATGGGCCACGGGTCATTTTCTCTTGTTTTGGAGGGCTATTCTGATATCTGGTATCCCCTTCTATGCGATCGCATAAGTGAAGCCGCGATCGCGAAGGCTGTTTGGTGGACTGACCATTTTCCTTCTTTGCGTTCGCATAGGCCAGTCCCCGAATGCGGAATCGTGGCTTTTCCTCCTTCGTGTTCGCATCCACTTGCCCCCGTTCGCTTAGCATAGCCCTAGCTGGTTCCCTTCTGCAATTGCATTCGCTCTTTCGCGGTCGCGTAGGGCAGTCCATAGCATCAGAATGTTTCCCTCTTCGCGATCGCACTCATCTGTACGCGATAGCGTGGTATATTCTGGGGAAGTAGCCATTTTCTTCTTCACGATTGCATTAGTTCTTCCGCGATCGCGATGTGCAAATACCTGGGTAGAATATAAAAGTACTCTATTCCGAGGTTAGCCATTTTTATCATTTTTGGAGTTCTAGAGCTCGGTTTTGAGCGATTCTTCGTGGGGTTTTCTAGCAAATCATTAGGGTAAGTGTTCTGCACCTAAAATTTATTATATATGATTTTATCTTTATTTTTATCATTAAATTAGTGCTTTGAGTTGAGGAAAATGGGGATTTTTGAAGAAAACTTTCAAAGTGTAAAATGATGATTTGAGAGACGAATTGGCATCGAAATTTGATAATTTTGGTATGGTTGAACCCGTATCGGAATGGGTGTTCGGATTTTGTGAAATTTGTCGAGTTCGGAGGTGCGGGCCCGGGGGTCGACTTCTGGGTTGATTTTTACTTTTTGATAAAAGATTAAAACTTTATTATCCGGAACAGTTTCTTATGAGGTTTATTCATACTTTGAAGTTATTTTGGCTAGATTTGAACCGTCCAGAGATTATTTCACTCGAGAGGTTCATGTTAGAGTGACGGTCTATCTTCTTTGAGGTAAGTATCTTGCCTAACTTCGTGTGTGGGAACTACCCCTTAGGATTTGAGTCTTTTATGCTTATTGTGTCATGTGAATGCCGTGTACGCAAGGTGACGAGTACGTACTCGGGCTTATTTTTGGAAAGTTGACCTTCTAGGGCTCTTAGGTTCTTATGTTCACTAGATATGAAGTTGTTTTGTCATGTTAAATTCCCTATTTACTAGTTTCACCTCTACGTGTTTTAATTGGAACTAATTGCTTCATGTTCCACCCTTATTGCCTATTTGACTCTTGTGTGCCTGAACTGAAGTTGTTGCTTCTTCAATTACCGTGATATCTTTTTCGTTGCTTATCCTTAATTAAGTTGCTGTATTGTTTTCATAATTTACTCAAACCTAAAAGAAGTTAGTTATGCCTCATCCTTATTTGGAATTATTGACTCATAATATCTCCCTTGATCGGATTGTATTTTTGTGAAATTATTTGTTACATATCATTTCTCCCTTGTTGAGATATTCTTATTGAAACTAGTATTTCCTATGGTGTTTATTCTTTGTGAGCTCGTCCTACCGCTTCTTTGTGATCCAAAGCTCTTGAGTGGATTTACTTGTCATATTCTCGTGTTACTTTTGTTGTTGTTGCTGTTGTACTCAGTTTGTTGAGCCGAAGGCTATGCGCGATTGTGGTATTGAAATCGTTTAGAAGAAATGTTGTAGAATATGGGTACATGTTGTGAAAGTCATTCTATTGTGATGTTGTATTTTTGACGCGTGGTATTGTTGGGCGGTTTTGTTCAGGTGTTTGCACGAGGTTTCTGCCGTGCTATTGTTACTATTGATATTTGCACATGCAGCGTGACAAGGCGGGCTATATATGTGGGTTTATGCATGTGGCGAGACAACGTGGGAATACTATTATGCGCGTTCGGCGAGACAAGGGGGGCATTTACTTTGTTATCGCGCATGTGGCCAGACAAGGTGAGCTATGTCAGGGATTGATTTGTAATGACTTGTGATGGCCTGGGGCATTCTTATTATTGATATTTGTGTAGTGGTGTGCCTACCTGTGTGAGTTTTATGTTGTGAAAATTGTGGGGAACATTCTTACGTGCTATTCATTTTCTCTACACTTACTAGTTGGCCTGAACTGTGTTTGAACACTTGCACAAGCATACGCGTAGTTAATCACTCCTACCAGTTTAAGAAGATGGATCTTGATATTATTGAGTATTTAAATACACCCTGGTCTATTTTCCTTCTGTGTGAGAATGTTTCTACTGGCACGTGCGTCGTCCTTGCGGTTACTAATTGAAATGAGGGGACAAGGTGCCAAATTTTTAGGATGACGAATTGGGACCCTTGACTTTTGAATATATTGGGGTTTTGTACCTCGTGGAGATTATTGGATAAACCTGGCATGATGGCGGTTATTCTTATCGAGTTGCTACTTGTCTTTCTTTTATCTGTTTTCACCGGATTCTAACTATGTTCAGCTTGCTCCACTGGGTTATTACTTTTTGTGTTCCGCTGTTAATTGTTGCTTTTATTTCCTTTGTAAGTACCGTATTGTTTTTATCATTATGCGTAGTTTTGTAGAGATATTGTACTATGTTAGTTCTATTCCTATATTTGTCCAGGTTATCCAGACCAGTATGTATCTTGACTGTCCCTCGTCACTACTCCACTGAGGTTAGTCTTGATACTTACTGGGTACCACTGTGGTATATCATACTACGCTTCTGCATAATTTTTTTGTAGATCCAAGTATTTCGAAGTCAGTCAATCGTTAGCCAGCTGTATGGATTTACATGCGGAGACTCAAGGTAAACCTGCTGCTGCATTCGTAGGCTTCGGAGTCACGTTCTGATGTTGTATTTACACTTTTTATCCTTATAACGAAACAGTTGTATTTAGAGGTTTTCTAGCAAAAAACTCAGTAGACCTTATGACTTGTACTACCGGTTTTGGGATTGTAAACTTTGTATCGAGATTTCTACTTTGCATTTGCTAGTCGTTATTTAATATTATTATTATTATTTCAGTAAATGTTAGGCTTACCTAGTCCCTAAGACTAGGTGCCATCACGACCTCCTATGGAGGAAGATTTGGGTCGTGACAAGTTGGTATGAGAGCTCTAGGTTCATAGGTGCTACGAGTCATAAGCGAGTTTAGTAAAGTCTTGCGGATCGGTACGGAGACGTCTATACTTATCTTCGAGAGGCTATGGAACGATTAGGACAGTTTCGTTCCTATCGTGCGAGTTTATTGATCCCGGAGTTTGAGTTTTTCCATTCTATTCTCTCACAGGTGGTAAGGACACGAGCTGTAGTTACCGATGACGCTGCTCCCGAAGTAGGTAAAGCCAGAGCCAGAGGCCGAGGCCGAAGAGGAGCACGTGCCGCAGCTGGGGCACCTACTAGGGCAGCTGTTAAGGAGCTGCCAGCAGCTCCTGTTGGGGGACAGGTACTAGAGACGCCTGCTGCTACTCCCGGACTCCACAAGGCCTTAGCACAGTTCCTGAGCATGTTTGGTACATTGGCTCAGGCGGGGTTGATTCCGATTGCACCAGCTACTTCACAGACCAGGAGAGGAGCCCAGACTCCCGCCGTCTATTCTCCAGAGTAGCGCGTTCCCATTGGTCAGGTTCCAGTTGTCATGGCAACACAGCCTGTCGTTCCAGTTCAGCCCGTGGTTAGGGCAGCAGCATCTGAGGAAGAACAACTTAGACTTGCAAGGTTCAAGAAGTATGACCCTCCTACTTTCAGTGGTTTGGCTTCAGAGGGTGCATAGGGCTTTTTAGAGGAGTGTCATCGCATTCTCCGCGCTATGGGTATTGTGGAGACGAGTGGGCTTGCTTTTACTACGTTCCAACATAAAGGAGAGACCTATCAGTGGTGGCGAGTATACGAGTTGGGTAGTCCGGCCGAGGCAGCTTCACTCACTTGGACGCAGTTCTCAGATATGTTCTTGAGGGAGTATGTCCCCCAAAGTCTCAGAGATGCATGGCGCGCGGAGTTTGAACAGCTGCGCCAGGGCACTATGTCAGTGTCAGAGTATGCTGTTAGATTAAGTGATTTGGCTAGACATGCACCTGCTTTGGTCGCTACAGTTAGAGAGCGAGTCTGTCGGTTCATTGAGGGGCTCAGACATGATATGCGGTTCAGCATGGCTCGGGAGTTGGAGTCAGGTGTTTCATTTTAGCAGGTGGTAGAGATTGCTCGCCGATTAGAGGGCATGTGGGACCAGGAGAGAGGGGACAGGCGGGGCCAGGAGAGAGAGGGCAGGCTTGGTCAGGAGAGAGAGCATGAGGAGCCTAAGAGGCCTCATAGACCGGAGAGATCTGTTGGTCCTTATTTTGGAGGCAGGGTACGACATAGTAGAGGTTTTATGGGCCAGCTAGTTCAGTTTGTACTTCAGGCTTCGCACGGTGTTTCAGGTGCTCATGGGTCTCAAAGCACCCGTATCGCATAGTTCCCATAGCCATGTCAGCAGAGAGGTTGCTTCGAGTGTGGAGATACCAACCACATGGTGAGAGATTGTCCCAGACTTCGGACAGATGTGTCACAACGGGATATTCAGGCGAGAAGAGGGCGCCAAAGAGGGGGAGGCCCGGCCCGTTGATGTGTTTCCTACAGTAGGTCAGAGGCCACTACACCCGATGGGGTCGTACATGTATGGTTTCGATTTGTCATAGAGGAGCATCATTCGTATTTTGTTTCGGTTCTGTTTATCTGGGTGAGTTTCCCTATTTTGTTGCTCCACCTAGAGGTGAGTTCATAATTTAGTATTCAGTTTGTGTGTTTAGCTTTGTTGGGAGATTTTATAGTGGTAGCCCATGTCTGTCAGTTGTTTCTATTCCTTATCGAGGGTTATGAGACTAGAAGTGAATTCCTGTTGCCCACTACGGCAGGTTTTGATATGATTTCTAAGTAATTTGGTTACGATTTGTGATTTGGATGCTCTACCATGGTGAGAGTTCAGTAAGTGTTGTGATTTTGTTGGCGGAATTGAAATAGTGGGAGGTCTCGGTTGGTATGATTTGTATTCTATTTGTTATTTAAAGTTGAGGGTGAGATCCCCGCAGTTTCATGTGATTTGATGTGTTTGAACCGGGCTACGTGCCGTAGTAGAAGTTATATCAAGATGAGATTCTTGTGATTGTTCATATACTTTGATTCTTCCTTGTAAATTTCTTTGTAGAATGGTACTGATAGGAAGTTGTGGCTGTCGGGCTTGTTTGATAGTTCTCTTATATGTTTCTCCTTATATATTTAGTCATTTCATGATGTGCTTATTCAGTTTTAGCTTGCGAGGTGTGTGCCACGGTGGTGTAAGTTGTGACTTGTTGGTTCAAGTGACTGTTATGAGGTCTTCATGTTTATTGCATCGTTGTCAGTGTTGCGAAGGTTTGAAATAGGGTTCTAACGGATATGAGGCTAATGGCCGGTGCTGGCGTTGATTGCGGGCAGCTATTGTGATTAGATTGTACCTTGTGGGTGTAGGCATGAGTTTTTACAGCTGGTTGAGGCTGATACCGGGTATGCAGGTAGGATCGGGCCTTTGGAGATGAACGGATGGCGAAAATTTCGGCTCTAAGGCTTATTGGTATTAGTGGAAGGGATAAATTACTATTGAGGTCGTGTCATTAGGCTTATGTGGATTGGGGTGACATGGGGTCACCCGATGGTGTATGTAGGATGAATGCGTTCAGTGATTTGATGACTTCGGGACGATTCTTGGCACGTTCGAGGATGAACGTTTTTTTAAGAGGGGGAGGATGTAACTATCCGACAAGTTATTTTGAGAATTAACGTCCCATTCAGTGGGTTAAGGTCTCGGTCAACTCCTTATTATGTGTTATGACTTGCGTGTGTGGCCGAGTTCAGTTATCGGATGATTCAGAGTCAATTTGGAAGAAGGATTATTGTTTTAGAAGCTTAAGCAGTAAGAGTGGACCGGAGTTTTGACTTTGAGAAAACGACTCCGAAATGGTATTTTGAAGATTCCAACATATTCGCATGGTGATTTTGGACTTAGGTGTGCATCCGGATTTGTATTTGGAGGTCCGTAGCGTAATTTAAAGTATTTCGGCGAAATCTAAAAAAAATGAAGTTTTGGAAAGTTGAGAAGTTTGACCAAGGGTTGACTTTGGTAATGTCGGGGTGGGAATGCGATTCTGAGAGTTGGATTAGCTCCGTTATGTCATTTGGGACTTGCATGCAAAATTTGACGTCATTCCGGGTTGATTTGATAGTTTCGCGCGAGTTTTAGAAATTGGAAGATTTGAAAGTTCGTAAGTCCGATTCATGGTGCGATTCGTAGTTTCAACGTTGTTTGATGTGATTCGAGACCTCAAGCTAGTCCGTGTTATGTTATGGAACTTGTTGGTGTATTTCGACGGGGTCCCGGAGGCCTCGGGCGTGTTTCGAATGGGCCACAGACCATTTCCTCTTATTTTGGAGGGCTGTTCTCATATCTTGTGTCCCCTTCCATGCGATCGCATAAGTGAAGCCGCGATCGCGAAGGCTGTTTGGTGGACTGACCATTTCCCTTCTTTGCATTCGCACAGGCCAGTCCGTGATCGGGGAACTGTAGCTTTTCCTCCTTCACGTTCGCATCCATTTGCCCCCGTTCGCGTAGCATTGCCCTAGCTGGTTCCCTTCCGCGATCACATTCGCTCTTTCGCGGTCGTGTAGGGCAGTCCATTTCATCAGAATGTTTCCCTCTTCGCGATCGCACTCATCTGTACGCGATAGCATGGTACATTTTGGGGCAGTAGCCATTTTCTTCTTCACGATTGCATTAGTTCTTTCGCGATCGCGATGTGCAAATACCTGGGCAGAATATAAAAGTACTCTATTCCGAGGTTAGCCATTTTTATCATTTTTGGAGTTCTAGAGCTCGGTTTTGAGCGGATTCTTCGTGGGGTTTTCAAGAAAATCATTAGGATAAGTGTTCTTCACCTAAAATTTATTATATTCCATGATTTTATCTTTATTTTTATCATTAAATCAGTGTTTTGAGTTAAGGAAAATGGGGTTTTTCGAAGAAAATTTTCAAAGTGTAAAATGATGATTTGAGGGACGAATTGGCATCGAAATTTAATAATTTTGGTATGGTTGAACCCGTATCGGAATGGGTGTTCGGATTTTGTGAAATTTTTTGAATTCCAAGGTGCGGGCACGGGGGTCGACTTTTGGGTTGATTTTTAGTTTTTGATAAAAGATTGAAAATTTATTATCCGGAATAGTTTCTTATGAGTTTTTTTTTCGTACTTTGAAGTTATTTTGGCTGGATTTGAATCGTCCGGAGGTTATTTCCTCGAGAGGTTCATCTTAGAGTGACGGTCTATCTTCTTTAAGGTAAGTATCTTTCCTAACTTCGTGTGGGGGAACTACCCCTTAGGATTTGAGTCTTTTATG
This sequence comes from Nicotiana obtusifolia, assembly GCA_002018475.1. Taxonomy (NCBI): domain Eukaryota; kingdom Viridiplantae; phylum Streptophyta; class Magnoliopsida; order Solanales; family Solanaceae; genus Nicotiana; species Nicotiana obtusifolia. The sequence goes on from MCJB01030748.1 coordinate 217,881, forward strand.
CTAATTGTGTCATGTAATGTCCGTGTACGCGAGGTGACGAGTACGTGCTCGGGCTTATTTGTGGAAAGTTGACCTTCTTTGTTCACTAGATATGAAGTTGTTTTGTCATGTTAAGTTCCCCATTTACTAGTTTCACCTCTACGTGTTTTAATTGAAATTAATTGCTTCATGTTCCACCCTTATTGCCTATTTGACTCTCGTGTGCCTTAACTGAAGTTGGTGCCTCTTCAATTACCATGCTATTTTTTCCGTTGCTTATCCTTAATTAAGTTGCTATATTGTTTCTGTAATATACTCAAACCTAAAAGAAGTTTGTTATCCTTTATCATAGTTGCCTCATCCTTAGTTGGAATTATTGACTCATGTTATCTCCCTTGATGTCGGATTGTATTTTTGTGGAATTATTTGTTACATATCATTTCTCCCTTGTTGAGATATTCTTGTTGAAACTAGTATTTCCTATTGTATTTATTCTTTGTGAGCTCGTTCTACTGCTTCTTTGTGATCCAAAGCTCTTGAGTGGATTTACTTGTCGCATTCTCGTGTTATTTTTGTTGTTGTTGTTGTTGTACTCAGTTTGTTGAGCCGAGGGCTATGCGCGGGTGTGGTATTGAAACCGTTTATAAGAAATGTTGTAGAATATGGATACATGTTGTGAAAGTCATTCTATTGTGATGTTGTGCTTTTGACGCGTGGTATTGTTGGGCGGTTTTGTTTGGGTGTTTGCACGAGGTTTCTGCCGTGCTATTATTACTATTGATATTTGCACATGCGGGGTGCAAGGCGGGCTATATATGTGGGTTTGTGCATGTGGCGAGACAAGGTGGGAATACTATTATGCGTGTGCGGCGAGACAAGGCGGGCATTTACTTTATTATCGCACACGCGACAAGGTAAGGTGGGCTATATCAGGGATTGAATTGTAATGACTTTTGATGGCCTGGGGGCATTCTTGTTGTTGATATTTGTGTAATGGTGTGCCTACCTGTGTGAGTTTTATCTTGTGAAAATTGTGGGGAAAATTCTTACGTGTTGTTCATTTTCTCTATACTTACTAGTTGGCCTGAATTGTGTTAGAACACTTGCACAAGCATACGCACAGTTAATCACTCCTATCAGTTTAAGAAGATGGATCCTGATATTATTGAGTATTTATAAACACCCTGGTCTATTTCCTTCTGTGTGAGAATGTTTCTACTGGCACACGCGTCGTCGGTGCGGTTACAAGTTAAAATGAGGGCACAAGATGCTGAGTGTTTAGGGTTCACGAATTGAGACCCCTGACTTGAGAATATATTGAGGTTTTGTACCTCGTGGATATTATTGGATAAACATGGCATGATGGCAGTTATTCTTATTGAGGTTCTACTTGTTTTTCTTTTATCTGTTTTCACTGGATTCTAATTGTGTTAAGCTTGCTCCACTGGGTTATTACTTATTGTGTTCCGCTTCTAATTGTTGCTTTTATTTTTTTTTTGTAAGTACCGTATTATTGTTATCATTATGCGTAGTTTTGTAGAGATATCGTACTCTACTAGTTCTATACATATACTTGTCCAGGTTATCCAGACCAGTATGTGTCTTGACTGTCCTTCGTCACTACTCCACTGAGGTTAGTTCTAGATACCACTGTGGTGTACTCATACTACACTTCTGCATAATTTTTGTGTAGATCTAGGTATTTCAAATTCAGTTGATCGTTAGCTAGTTGTACGGATTTTGCTGCGGAGACTCAAGGTAAACCTGCTGCTGCGTTCGCAGGCTTCGGAATCATGTACAGATGTTGTATTTACACTGTTTATCCTTATTTAGAAACAATTATATTTAGAGGTTTTCTAGCAAAAAACTCAGTATAGCTTATGACTTGTACTACCAGTTTTGGAATTGTAAACTTTGTATTAAGATTTCTACTTCGCGTTTGCCAGTCGATATTTAATATTGTTGTTATTTCAGTAAATATTAGGGTTACCTAGTCCCTAAGACTAGGTGCATCACGATCTCCTACGAAGGGAGATTTGGGTCGTGATAATGAACCGGTGTTCATGCCATATATTGATTCGTTCATCATTGTCTTCATTGATGATATTTTGATCTACTCACGTAGCATGGAGGAGCACGAGCAATATTTGAGTGTGGTGCTTCAGATTTTGCGGTAACAGAAGCTATATGCTCAAGTGTGAGTTCTGCTTAGATTCTGTGTCATTCTTGGGGTATGTTTTATCAGGCGAGGGTATTAAGATTGATCCCAAGAAGATCGAGGCAGTTCATAGTTGGCCTCGTCCACCACAGCGACCGAGATCAGGAGCTTCTTGGGGTTAGCAGGATATTATCGACGGTTTGTGGAGGGCTTCTCATCTATTGCCGCACCTTTGAGGTAAGCTTTCAGAAGCTCAAGATCGCCTTGACTTCAACACCAGTGTTAGTGTTGCCTTCCGGTTCAGGGATGTACACTATGTACTGCAACGCTTCACGTGTTGGTTAGGAGGGGCGAGTTATTGCATATGCTTCACGTCAGCTGAAGCCCCACGAGAAGAATTACCCCGTACACGATTTGGAGTCGGCCACGATTGTTCATGCTCTTAAGATCCGGAGGCATTATTTTTATGGGGTGTCCTGTGAGGTTTACACCGATCACTGCAGCTTGCAGGATTTGTTCAGCCAGAGGGATCTCAATTTGAGGCAGCGTAGGTGGCTTGAGCTACTAAAAGATTATGATTTACCATCCACTATCATCCGGGAAAGGCGAATGTAGCTGCGGATGCCTTGAGCAGAAAGGCGAAGAGTATGTGTAGTTTGGCATTCATTTCAGTAAAGGAGATGCCATTTGCTTTGGACATTCAGTCCTTGGCTAATAGACTTGTAAGGTTGGATATTTCAAAGCTTAGTCGAGTTCTTGCATGCGTCGTCACTCAGTCTTCACTAGTAGAGCAGATCAAGGCTCGCTTGTTTGATGATCCGCACTTGTTGGTTCTCAGAGAGACAGTACTACAGGGTGGTGCCAAGGAAGTTACTATCAGCGAGGATGGTGTTCTGCGACTCCAGGGTCGCCTATGTGTTTCTAATGTTCATAGCTTGAGGGAGAAGATCCTAGAGGAGGCACACAATTCTCGGTATTCTATTCATTCAGGTGCTACGAAGATGTATCTCGACCTGAGGCATCATTATTGGTGGCGGCAGATGAAGAAGGACATAGTTGAGTATGTAGCGAGGTGCCTTAATTGCCAGCAGGTTAAGTATGAGCATCAGAGGCCAAGTGGCCTACTCTAGTAGATGACTATACCTGAGTGGGAATGGGAGCATTACTATGGACTTCATAGTTGGGTTGCCACGGACCTTGCAGAAGTTTGATGTAGTTTGGGTCATTATTGACAGGTTGACCAAGTCGACACACTTCATTCCGGTTGCTACCGCGTATTCTGCAAAGAGGTTGGCCCAGATTTATATTCAGGATTGTTCGGTTGCATGGTGTGCCTGTTTCCATCATATCATATAGAGGCCCTCAGTTTACTTCGCATTTCTGGACGGCAGTAGAGAGTGAGTTGGGGGACCCGGGTAGAGCTTAGCATAGCCTTTCACTCGCAGACCAACGGGCAGTCATAGCGGACAATTTAGATCTTGGAGGATATACTTAGAGCATGTGTGATATACTTCGGAGGGCAGTGGGATCGATTATTGCCTTTGGCAGAGTTTGCTTACAACAACAGTTATCAGTCCAACATCGAGATGGCTCCATTTGAGGCTTTATATGGTCGACGATATCGTTCGCCCATCGGATGGTTTGAGCCAAGCGAGGCTAAGTTATATGGTAATGATTTGGTAAATGATGCCTTGGAAAAGGTAAAGTTGATTCAGGAGCGACTTCGCATAGCATAGTCCAGACAAAAGAGTTACGCTGATCAGAAGGCGCGTGATTTATCATTTATGGTGGGCGAGAAGGTTCTCTTGAAGGTCTCGTCGATGAAGGGAATCATGAGGTTCGGGAAGAAGGGCAAGTTGAGACCAAGGTTTATAGGTCTATTTGAGGTGTTCAGACGAGTTAGGGAAGTTTCTTATGAGCTTGCCTTGCCTCCCAGTCTATCGGGAGTTCATCCGATTTTCAAGGTGTCTATGCTCTGGAGATATCATGCCGCTAGGTCGCATATGTTAGACTTCAGCACGGTCCAGTTAGATGAGAGCCTGGGATATGAGGAGGAGCCAGTCGGTATTGTTGACAGACAGGTTTGCCAGTTGAGGTCCGAGAAGATTTCTGCAATAAAAGTTCAGTGGAAGGGCCAGCCAGTCGAGGAGGCAACTTGGAAGGTCGAGGAGGACATGCAGAGCAGATATCCACACCTATTCAGCACTCCAGGTATGATTCTAGACCCGTTCGAGGACGACTGTTTGTTTAAGAGGTGGAGAATGTAAGGACCCGATCGGTCGTTTTGCTCTCTAGATCCCTGTTCCCCTAAATAAGACTCCCTGTAGTTACTATTACTGTTTTATGACCTGCGGGGGTGGTTAGTTCGGGATTTGGAAGGATTCGGGTTGAAATCGGAACACTTGGTTCCTTAGTTTGGCTTTACAAGGGCTAAGTTTGACTTGAGTCAACATTTTGAGTAAACAACCTCGGAACAGGGATTTGACGGTTGCAATAGGTTCGTATGATGATTTTGGACTTGGGCGTATGTTCGGATTGGGTTTTGGATGACCCGGGAGCGTTTCGACGCTTAATATTGGAAGTTGACACATTGAAGGTTTTTAAAGTTCTTAACTTTGGTTTGAAGTAGGAATTGGTGTTATCGAGGTCCAATTAGGATTCTGAGCTTGGGAATAGTTCCGTATGGTGATTTAATACTTGCACGCAAAATTTGGAGTCATTCCGAATGGTTTAAGTATGATTCGGCGCGTTCGGAGTAAGTTGAAAGAATTTGAAATTTATAAGTTGATTCTATTGGTTTTGGGTTGCGATTTTTAGTTTTAATGTTCTTATATATGTTCTGAGGGTGCGAGCGAGTCTGTTTTATGTTTACAAACTTGTTGATATGTTTGGACGAGGCCTCTGGGGCCTCGGGTGCAATCCGAAAGATGCACAGATCGAAATAGGAGTCAAAAGGACTACTGGTGCACCAGATCTGGTGTGCTCGCACCCGCGAGCTTATGGCCGCAGGTGCGAGCCCGCAGATGCGAGCTTGTGGCTGCAAAAGCGGCTTTGGGCCATTTGGCCAATGGCCGCCGAAGCGGAGAACCACACGCAGAAGCCTCGCTTATGCGAGTAATAGCCTGCAGGTGCGCTTGGCCATCCACAGAAGCGGTATCCCGTCCGCAGAAGCGGCCAATGCTGGGCCTGGGAATTCCGTAGAAGCGGACCTTTCTCCCCAGATGCGGCCTAGTGACCGCAGGTGCGAAAGTCCTGGAGGCAATGAGGTTCATTTAAGTTGGGAGTTAAACCATTTTGACACATTTTCTTTCATTCATTGGGCGATTTTGGAGCTTTTGGAGATGGTTTTTCAGCAAGCTCTTTGAGGTAAGTGATTTCTATCCAATGTGAGTTAAATATATAGATTTTGGGTAGGTTTAACATGTAAATTTTTGAAAATTATAGGTTTAGATGAATAACCCTAGGTTTGATAAAAATAAGATTTACCCACGAAAATGGTTATGAGATTGAGTGAAAATTTTAGATTTGCGTTCGTGAGGTTATGGGTAACTACTTTCTTTGAAAATTTTTGGATTCCGAACACGTGGGCCTGGGGGTGAATTTTAAGAATCTTCCAATTCGGTTTGGGTAATTAATCTAATAATTAAATTATGAACTTTGAAACATATATTAATTTATTTATACAACATTTGACTAGTTTCGGATTTTTCGGCACGAGTTGAGGCTTTAGAGCGAATTTGAGACTGGAAAGCGAACTTTGAGATGAGGTAAGTTTCTTGCCTAACCTTGTAGGAGGGAACTCATCCTCTTCGGTGTATTTTTATGGTGAATTATATGTGTGGAGAGCTACGTACGCACTAGGTGACGAGAGTCCGTGCTTAGCTATATTCTATATGATGTCCGGGTAGTCTTAGGCTTACACCATGCTTTGTTTGCTCTATTATGTTGGTCATGCATATTAATTGTCTTAACTAGAGCTGAGATTTAGGATTTTAAGATTTAAGTCTCCCGTTTAAATTTCTTATGTATGGGGAAGAATGGAAGAATTTCATAATAACTTTGAGAAATCTATGTTCCCTCGCGTCGCAAATATTTCTGCAAGCGAGGTAAATTTCCTCTACTATCATAGGAACGGGTTGTTCGTCTCGGCTGGTTAATAGATGCATCTATGGTTCGTGCCGTTCGACCCTCGGTAGTGCACACAGTATATACATATATTTTGGATCGGGCCATACAACCTCGGCATAAATCGTGCGTAATAATACTTGGAGCCTAATCTTCTTGATATGATTTTATTGGCTTGAGAGGTTACAATTATTTAACGATGGAAATTGACTTGGGATTTATTATTAGTGAAAGAAATATTTATTTACCACTTGTTACGGAGATTTATGGTTGTTTACATGACTCATGCTTATTTAGAATTTCGATATTTTATTGTTAGCCCATAGGAAGTGTCGAAGTCGATCCCTCGTCACTACTTCTTCGAGGTTAGACTAGATACTTACTGGGTACATGTTATTTATGTACTCACGCTGCACTTCTGCACTAACCGTACAGGATCTGAGGCAGGTGCATCTGGACATCATCCTAGCGCGCACTCCTGATACATCGAGACTTAGTGGTGAGCTGCCTTCCGAGCTCGTTCTGCAGCACCCAAAGTCTTTCTTTTGTATTTATTTTTTATCTACTTTACTTCAAACAATAGATTTGTATTTTGTGTAATCTATTAGTAGCTCATATACTTGTGACACCAGGTCTAGGAATTGTGCTAGTAGACAATTAATGATTTTTGAGTATTTATTTCACTACATTTGATCTTACAATTTGTTACGTTTTATTTTATTAAATTCTTTTTCTCTTTCTTATGCAATAATTAAAAATCAACTATTTTAAAAATATTAAAAAAATAAATATACGATTTATTTACTATTGATTTGCTTAACGATAAAGTTGAACGTCATCACGATCTATTATAATAGAATTGAGTCGTGACATAACATGTGAACGTCATTCCACGCTAACCCGAAATAAAAAAGGATTTCCCAGTTGTAAAAGGTTCACAATGAGATATTAAGTTGCAACTCAATTTTTCTTCTAAGTTGTGCTGGTACATTAGGAGTAAACTTTTTGTCTCTCACTCTACTTTGTCTTTCACCCTATTCACAGGACCAGTCCTCTCTCCACAAGGCAAAAAAGAAAAGTTTGCAGTAAACGAGAATCCTTTACTTCATTAGCTCGAGTTTATCACTTCATTGGGACACGTTAAAAAAAAAGAATTAAGATATTTATTTTTCTTTGCCCTATGCCACCACAAAGGAAATATTTCCTCCCGTTCCTTTTTGGTTAATTTCATTCATTTACAAACTGTTTTGTGGAGTAATACTTATTCTATTTCATTCAATGCGATAATATTTTGCAAGAAATTAAGTTTAGTATGTTAATTGACTTGAATTATGTAAAAGTGTAGCAAAGAAAATAAATTTGAAGTACATCACATCAAAGTTTAAAACCTTAAACTCATAAAAAGTCTGAACAGCATAAGAAGAATGGTGTTAAATATGTTATAAGCATGAAATAGAACGTGTCAAATAAAATTATATATACACTGAAAGGCCATCGCAGTTGATCTAAATGCAAGACTAAGATGTGTTGGTTTTTTTTAAAGAGTGTAAATGGAAAATAGAAGAGGCACCTCTTGGATTGCACCTTTTTATCTTACCCTTTTATTTTTTATAAATTTAGAGATTTAGCCTTATTTTTATATATAAAAAAATTTGAAAACTTCTCATCTCTTATCTACATTGTTACACATTATTTTCAAAACAAACATATAAGTATCAAGTGTGATTCACTTCATTTGTTGAGTTCGCTGAAGTTCTGTAATTTTCATTGCTAGTATTACAGAATAGTTTTTCCGTTCTATCCTGGGAGGAAGTAATCCATAACTTCGATCAACAGTAAAGGAATTAAATTTCTTAAGGACACACAAGCAACTCGTGACCTCAAAAATTATTTTATGTTTTATTTTATTGAAATGACATTTCTATACGTCTCTTATTGTCAGGTTTCGAGCACAGAGATACTAACAATCTTAAAAGAATTTAACCATTTTTCATTTGTGTTGGAATTTTATTAGAACTAGTACGCGGTTCCGTTTCTGATACACGAAAACTGTGAAAGAAAGGTCTCAACTTTCGTGAGTGGCACTAGAGGAGGGGTGGGGAGGAACCACTGTGCGGTTCAACCATTGAGAAAAAGCCCCGCGAGCAAACAAGTGATAGAGGGATTAATAAGGCTCCCCTACACTTTGTAATTAGAATATCAGTGCACACTTTCTTTCTTAACCAAAGTAAGTGTTTGCGGTGGTGATATTACTTTTGGAAATTTCGGCTCCTTATTTCTCAGTATAGTTATTCTTGAGAATGATGGAGGACCGGTACTGAGAAAAGTGGTGCGCCAAGGCGTAACAATGTCCGCGACGAAGATTAAGATTATTGCCTTGTCCAACTCACGCACTTCTTCGTTTGTTGTAACAGTTGCGATTATTGGAATAGTCTGTTCTATTCAAAGAATAAATTAAATTGAGAAAGCCAACAATAAAATACAACTAATTAATGCTCACTGTCGATGCTTTTTGGGATCATTTCTTTTTGTAAAGTAATCATGAGATGAGAAATCTTATCCCTTGAAGAAATTTGCCATCGCACTCATCAACTTATCTCAATCAACTTGGAAAGGAAAAGGAAAAAGAAAAAAGACCAAAGTTAAAGGACGATTGGATCTATCTGAAGGAAATCAAGGAGTTTCTGTCAAATATTTCTTCAAAGATCAATCTTGCTAACACTCATATGAGTTTACACGGAAGACATAATCTCAAAGCGATGAATTGAGAAAGCAAAGTGGAGCAACTCCTTGGTTCATGGTAATTAAAGATTGCAATCCCTGGTGAATTATAAGTTATCAAAATAGGGTTACGCTTTTCTTACTCTATTTATTTTTAAGTGATCACAGTTTCCATAAATATTAGGATAAATACTTATTATTTGATGATCTCAAAGTATATTCTATTTGCATGCCTGAAATCGATTTGTTGGTATACAATTTGGTAGCATGCATGAAACTCTGGAAAAGATAGTTTTTAAGGTGGTAAGATATGAATTAGGCTTACATAAATTGAGATCATGAATACAATATGTGTGTGTATATATATATATATATATTTGTTGATTAGAGTAGGAGATCAAATTATATAAGTGTTATAACGGTTTAGTTGGAAAGCCATTTGAAATGAAATTAAAATCTTCGTGATTTTCTACGCTTATTTTGGAGACTAAAAATCTTCGTAATTTTTTACTCTTGCTTGAAGATTAAATCTACGTAATTTTTACTCATTTGTCGGAGATTAAAGTCTAAGTGACTTTCTACTCGGTTTGAAGATTAAAAACTTTACCTTTTATTAAATATGGTTGTATCAGATATTATTTGGTTTGAATGTTAGAAACTTCATTGTTTATTTATTCTGGTTGTGTCAATTGGTTTGAAGATTAAAAACTTCATCGGTCATTAATTTTGGCTCAGTCGTGACACAAATAACAGATCATGTGGTTGGCTCTATAAAGTAATAGGGGTAGTGAATCTTTTTTTTAAAAACTATGTTTGGAATATGGTGTTATTCATCAAATAATGACCACTTAAAACCCCCAATCTAATGGGATTGCGGAAAGTAACAATCAATCATTAAATAAAATGATGAGTGTTTTTTGGATAAGTTTTAGTTTACTTTAGAACTTAATGGGGAAACTATTCATACAGCTAACTGAATTCAATCGAGTTTCCCATAGCAAAATACAATCCATTTCATATGAAAAATGAAAAGGAAGAAAATTCAACTTGAAATATTTCAAAGTGTGGGGGTATTTGACTACCTAAAAGGGTAGATATATGACCGAAAATTGTTGATTGTGTTTTCATAGGGTATGCAACAAACAGTAAAACATATAGATTTCTGATTCACAAATCAGAAAATCCGGAGATTCATATTTATATGGTGATAGAATCAAATAATGTCGAATTCTTTGAGAATATTTATTCGTATAAAAAGGAATGTGGGTTGTCTAGTGAAAAATCTAAGTGACCAAATGAGGTGAATCCAAGACGTAGTAAATGTTAAAGGACAATTATCTCCTTTGGACTAGATTTTCTAACAATCTTGTCGGAAAATAAGCCTCAAACGTTTAAAGAAGTTATGACTTTCTTATAAAAAGGCAGTCAATAGTGAGATAGAATCCATATTAAATAACCATACTTGAAAGTTAGTTGATCTTACTCTAGGGTACAAACGGTTAGATTCAAAGTTGATTTTCAAGAGAAAAATAAAGGATGATGGCACTATTGACATGTATAAGTCAAGACTTGTTGTCAAAGAGTGCAGACAACGAGAAAGCCTTGACTATTTTGACATATACTCGTCGGTTACGAGTATTACGTACATAAGAATGTTAGTAGCATTGGCTACGGTATACGGTCTTGAAATCCATCAAATGGATGTGAAGACAACCTTTTTAAATTGTTATTTGAAGGAAGAAATCCACATGGAATAACCAAGGGTTTGTGGTTCCTGAAAAAGAAAAGAAGGTGTGCGGATGTGTTAAGTCTCTTTATGGCCTAAAATAAGCACCCAAACAATGACATGCGAAATTTGATCAAATAATATTGTCAAATAGTTTCAAAATTAATGAGTGTAAACATATGTATTTACATTAAGAATACTCCAAATCATGTAGTTATTGTTTGTCTATATGTGGATGATATGTAACAGATAACGAATAATAGAAAAGGCACATGAAATATTTAAAATATGGGGATGTTTAGCTTATGCATGACAAAAGCCAATGTTAGATATGATACTTGTATTATTTAGGCGAACTAGATGATAATTATTGGACCCCAGAAATATTTAGTGGATATTGATGTGGTAGTCGGTGAATGCATTACTTGTCCAGTCTTAGTGAAGACCAGTTGATGAAACTACCAATTCGGAAGTTGGTCATATGCCTTTCTCGAAAGGTTGTTTTCTTTCTTTATATTGTTTAGTTCTTTTATGAAAGGATGTTACTTCGAAGGTTGTGACATTTCGTGAAAAGATACGTCAGTACGTTTTTGTATGGACATGACCGTTCATGAACAGATGATTAATACGTTGGTCTATAATATGGTGAACCAAATGATGAAAATGATAAAAATTTATAGCAAGTTGGATTTGTTTCATGAAGGAAGGTGTTATAATTTATAATTTGTATAGACGTGTATTCTATTTGTAACGACCCCACCGGTCGTTTTGAGTATTTACACTTGGCTCGGTTGTTTACGGGCATGAGAGCTCTGTATGATGTATTATGACTTACGTAAATCGTCAGTTTTGGTTTTCAGGTTATTCGAAATCGATTTGGATGAATGAATTTTACGGTTTAAGCTTTAAGTTGAAAGAGTTGACCAAGTTTGACTTTTTAGTATTTGACCTTGGATTGGAGTTTTGATGGTTCCGTTACGTCTGGATGGTGATTTAGGACTCGGGCGTTTTCCCGGATTTATATTTGAATGTTTCTAGAAGGTTTCGGCACAAATTGGCGAAAATTAAAAATTTGAAGGTTTGGAAAATTCATAAGTTGACTTTGTGAATATCGGATTCGATTTGTGGTTCCGGAAATTTGAATAGCTTCTTTATGTCATTTGGGACTTATGAACAAAATTTGAACGCATTCCGGTTTGATTTAATATCTTTTGGCGCGAGTTTTGGAAGTTGTGTTCAAGGTTCATTTAAGTTTGATTGCGGTGCGATTCGTCGTTTCGATGTTGTTATGTGTGATTTGAGGCCTCGAGTAGGTCTGTATTATGTTTAGGGACTTGTTGGTATATTCGGACAGTGTCCCGAGGGGCCCGGGGGAGTTTCGAATAACGTTCTGATCTTTTCGGCGCATGGTAACTCTTGCTAGGCTGTTGGTGCTGGTGTGGCCGCATCTACGAACAATTGGTTGCAGAAGCGACATCACAGATGCGGGGTTATCTTTGCAGAAGTGTGAAGAGAGAGCTGGGCGTGAGGATCACGGGGGGGGGGGG